>LPNX010729219.1:103100-120103 GCA_001517045.1 Pseudotsuga menziesii | reverse complement strand
GGTATTAAGGAAATGGACATCAGAGACACCTTTTTCGGTCGGCAAATACAAGACCATTGCAACATGATAATCTATCAAGTAGATAACATAAGGAGGAGCTCAACCCAAAGTCTACTTGTACTTCCTCTCAAGATTGATCATGTAATGATAAAGCGATAGAAAGGAGGAAGAGTGTTGGTGGCTCTCTTACAACTAAAAACGATGTCTATTTACGTCAAAAGCTTGATTTGAGTGTTTCATTGTAATTTTCTCAGAGACTTGTTCAATAGCCCGCTGCAGCCAAATGAGGCTTATGCAATAGCCTCCCACTACTTCTTGTTTGTCTTGTCTTTAAAGAGTTGGATAAACAACTAAGTGTCACATTCAATAAAAGTGAACTCTCCACTATAGTTAGCTTCCCATTAGACATACCAACTATCATATTACATTTAATTTCACATATACCTAGAATTTTTAGTTTTGAATTTAGTTTTTTATAATTTTTAATGTCTAGCAATTATAAACCCTCTTTCATAGATTTATGTCCCATACAAAAATGTCTTACATCAATAAAAAAAAACTAGAATATTATAATTTAGAAATTCTTAAATTTAATTTATATTTTTAAATGTTTTGTTCAATATTGAAATATTGCAAAACTTTCAAAAAGTTTGCAATTTACCTTCTGAAAAAAGCAAAACTAATAACAATACATTTTTTTTTATGAGTTAGAGGTTTTAACTATGAAATGATTTACCGAAAGTACATTGAAGGTTTTAAGTGTGACATCTTACAATTTTAGAAAAAGTTTTAATTCTAAAATCTCTTAGCTCGATAAGTATTCTACTAAATTTAATAGTAGTCTAAATTTCTTATGATGATGGATGACGAGTCGTTCGAAATTAATACATAGAAATTATTAATAGTTGTCTTTGTTATTGGTTACATAGTGGGAGGATAGAAATTATTAATAATTGTCTTAGTTATTGGTTACATAGTGGCTGCTGGAGAGGTTAATGTGTATGCATGCATCTTTGTCAACCATTTTTAAAAATGAAAATATACATTAAGTATTTTAAAGTTTTGTTTTGTTATTTTATTTTTTAAGCAATTTAGTTATTATTATTATTTTTTAAATTTTATTATAATGGTTAGATTGGAAGGAATAAAATGCTGAGAATTTGGGATTATTTTTTTCAATTATCATATTATAATGGTTAAAATGAAAGTCTTAAAATATTATATTTTTTCCACTATTTTTATCCAATAGTTGGAATGAGAGATATAAAGTGTTTGACTTTCAAGGGGATTTTTAGCCAGAATCTATTGAATTTAACCCATAAATTTTGTAATTTCTGTTATTTGTTTTATTATTTTAAGCTTTAGCTGTGTTTTTGCATGTTTTGAAAATTCAGTGAAAATTAATGGCGGTGAAAATTTATGGCCATAAACTCAAAAAATCTATCTTAAAAAAATAGTCCCCTATTTAGACAACTAGATTAAAAAACAAATATTTTTATAATTCAAAATAAATTTTAAATAATAAAAATAAATGTTTTAAGTCAAAATAATCTGCTCTTTAAACCACAGATACATTTATGTGAATGCGTTGCCACCTTTCAGCCAAACCACCTTTGCCAATGCGGCAGCACATTTAAAAATGTGTCCAAACCGATAAATATGTGATAAACATAACTATTGCGAGTACCCACTCCTGCGGAAGTCGGCTTTGCCATTCAATCTTAATCCTAACGGCACACCCTCACACGCCTCGATAAATATGTGATAATAACCATTTCCGGCATATAGGTATATGCGCCACATTGCCTAAAAATGTCACCAATTGAAAGATCAAGTTGGTCAAAGACAACTAACCAATCAAGTTTCAGGGGTCCTGTTCCCTACCGTCTTCTCGATTCCCAGTCGCGATCCCAATGCGCCACCAAATTCCTGGCAGTCAGGGTCAGCCCCCAATGACTCGTCACGAATTGAAAGATCAAGTTGGTCAAAGACAACTTACCAATAAAGTTTCCAAAGCTGATTTGCTACCGTGGTTCCAGTTCCCATTTGTGAGTCGGTGACCCTGATAGCCAAAACCGAGCTGACTAAACTTGGGTTTAGCGCTCAGTCAATATTTTAAAAGAAAATAATTTTCATTTTTTAACTCCGGCCTGGTTTTACTGCGACCACCTTTTTACTGCGACCAAGCTAGTTGGTGCGACCAAGTTGATGCGATCAAATTTGGTGCGATCAAATTTTCTGTGATCTACGATCAAGTTGATCCCTGCGATCAACTTATCTGCAATCTGCGATCAACTTATCTGCGGTGCGATCACTGCGATCAAGTTGATCCCTGCGATCAACTTATCTGCGATCAAGTTGATGCGGCTGTCAAGTTGATGCGATCAACTTATCTGCGATCAAGTTGATGCGATCAACTTCTTTTGCGATCAAGTTGATGCCTGATGCGACTAGATTGATAGAATATGATTCTTAGTCTAAAGACTTAAGAATTTTACAAATACTTTTCACCTGTGCGTAAGATGAAGTAAAATGACCACATTTACAAATCCAAATAACTTATGGAAAACATATGCGCAAATATGTAGGAATATTTGAGCCGAACAAAGTGCGGTAAAACCTGGAACTTTCACGCGGTGAGATTTTTATGGGTTCTTGTTCTTTTACTTATCAGTAATTGTAAAAGACATTTACAGAAGTAAATCTGGAAATATGAGCGGCCAAATAATTATGAATTCAACCACAAACTATTTCATATATTCAACTATGCGGAAATACAAAGTAAAACAAACTTGTCTGTTACAAACTCGTCCGTCTACAGAGCTTCAGCTCTTCGGCTAAATCAAATGCACAGAAGCTTGAGCTTCAACTTCACTTTCTCACCCGGAGTTCCTCTGTTCCTGTGTTCGTGTTCTCTTTCTGTCTGTGTGTGTCTGTAAACTAAATTACAAAATGCTTCTTCTATTTATAGACAACCTGAAGATTTGCTTCAGCATAAACCGACTTACTTGCCGACTTACTTTGCATTAAACACTGCAATAACTGTCTACCTAACAACTTAACTTCTGAAATAAATTCGACTGAGTTATGCTGCCTACATGTGGACTTTTCTTCTTGTCAGACTGACAGACAAGATCGTGGCTTCTACAGACTCTGACAGAGTCGGCTGGAGATCAAATATAGATCTGCGAATTAATTACATTTTCCAACAGACCCATCTTCCAAAGACCCATCTGCCGCCAAAAGCCCGCCCATTATAGTCGGCAAAAAGCCTGGCCTTCAGAAGTTCAGACTCAGCCCACCATCACCAACGGTTTAGGTGAGTCCACAGATGCCGCTTTCCTTCGCTATAAATCAAAGATACTTTTACTTACTCTCCGTCCTCACTCTCTCTTTCTCGAAGGATTGAAAAGTGCTATTTTTCTCTGCGTCTTTTTTTCATTCAGCTCATCTTCTCACTTTCTTTTACAGTCTGCCTCCATGGTTCCGAGATATCAAGGAGTAGTCGATCTTTTTTCATTCAGCTCATCTTCTCACTTTCTTTTACAGTCTGCTCCATGGCTTCGAGATATCAAGAAGGAGTAGTCGATGGCAACACTAATGCCGCCAAGGAAGCCCATTACATTGGGGTGAGAAAGAGGAAGTGGGGTCGCTACGCTGCAGAGATCAGAGACCCCACTAGTAAAAAACGCTTTTGGTTGGGTACCTGGGACACCGCTGAGGAGGCAGCGACGGAATATGACAAAGCCGCCAAAATACTGAAACATCCTAACGCCAAAAAGAATTTTCCCTCTTCCGACAGCGAAACCCTCGCAGAGCAGCAGAGCCGCAGAGCCACGTTTCACAGGTTGATTGCATTTAAGGCCGCATCCTCCTCCGCAAGCACCGCCAGCTTTGCGGCCCATCAGCTTACCCCTGCTGCCCAAAAGATTAATCTTCGCAACAAAATCAAGAAGAAGTTGCTAGCCAGATCTGACATTGCTAAAAGTGTTAAACCCTGGACACAACCTTTCCTGAATCGCGGAGTGGGAGTGCAGGTAGTGCGGAATGACAGTTTGGGCATGATTCGTTCCAGTATGCGTCCTGAGCTTCATCTTCGCAATCCCTGCGGAAACCCAAACCCAAACCCTAGCTTTAACCCTACCAAACCCTAGCTTTAACCCTAGTCATTCCTTCAATTTTGTTGACAACGCTGCGGATCTGCAGCAGCCGCCGGTGGTGATGACTTTGTTCGGAAGGACTCTGTGGCCTCAGATCCGCACACATGAAGGCCATCGGTGGGTGGGAGCGGCCGCAGGGAAGAATCGACTTCATCCAACCTCTAACGACGATTCTTCGCAACCCATTCCTCCTGAAATGAAGAAGGTATCACAGCAGCTCTTCGATTTGAATCTCGAAGCAGAAGAAGATTATGAAGGGAGCCATGTCGCCAAGGCCTTTTGATTTGAATCTGCCTCAGCATGCAGAAGAACATTGTTACAGATTTCCATCCTTTGATTTAATTGCATTCATTCATGATACTAAGATTCTGCAGTATTGATCACCTTTTGCGGAATGAAATTTCGTAGGGATACGCAATTCGATATCTATACATTATGGATACGATACGGTTGCGTTTTTGTCAATCTATTTTTATGTATAGGTTGTGACTGTGCATTCCTGTTGTGTTCTTTTGGGCTGCATTCCTGGTGTGTTCTTTTGGGCTGCATTTCACTGTTCAAATTGTGAAATTCAAATCTCATCACCAGCTTCAAGGTAATAAAATTCTTGGCGATGCCATAAGTGTTTATGCACATGAATGAAAGTGTTGCAAATTTTGTTTTGGTTGCGACTTTAGAAAGATTAAGCGACCTCGAAGGCTAAGAATTATGTTTATGGAAAACTACTATTTGACAATGAGTGATTAAATTTTTCATGCTCGAAAATTATGCACTAGTGCATATAGGTGCTCTATCTATCTTCATTTGTTCAGGGATTGCATATATAATTATGGAATACAATAATTACATCCATATACACGGAATACAGAATTACTGGACAATAAAACACGGATGTAAGTGCTCTCTTAATCTTCACTTGTTCAGCGATTGCATCTATAATTATGGAATACAGTAATTGCATCCATATACACGGAATACAGAATTACTGGACAATAAAGCATGGATGTAAATTATTGTGAAAATGATTTACAACACATGCACGTTTTGTTCATGAAGGAATGAGAATTCTACACATACACGTTTTGTTCATGAAGGAATAAGAATTCTAAAATGTTACATTCAAAAGTCAAAATTTTACATGAGAAAATGTATTGGAAGAAACGCATCTATAAGACTTATGTTACATTAATGTTACATCAACTTTTACGTACCAAAGGGTTACATCTCGTTATGATATTATATCTCCTTCTTTGGAAGTCTCACTAGTCATTAAACTGTAAATATCAATATTATCGTTTCACTAATTTCTCTCGGTGGATCTAATGGACGAATGGACTCCTTCTAAAGAACAAAAACTGCATTGAATAAATAAAAACACAAATGCATGTGTCCATATGAGCTACGGACGAAGTTAGAATATCGCGTTCAAAGTGTGAAATTGAAGCTTCATCACTAGTCTCTACGTACCACTTACTGTACTGTTTGTGCCCACTCGTCGATTTGCTTTGCTATATAGCTGATGGTCTGTCCGCCGAAACAATAAGCCAATTCCAATATAGTAAAACCTGTTTCCTTAAAATAAGTATAACATAATAATAAAAAAATATGATATGCTTATTTACACCTTTAGGTGACTGTATGGAAGCTATGGAGACTATGTGTGACGTATGAGACTAAGTTAAAAACAAAATTAAAAAAATTCCGAATACCTTAAAGTTGTCTTCACCTATATTCTGCCTGCAAATACTTATGTTCTTTTAGTTTTTAAACACCTTATAGATCACTACCTACTTGGTTTGAAGTTCTAAAACATTTCACTTCTGTCTACGCACTAAGTACTTGTTTGGCAAATTAATTTAAACTAATCCAATATTCATGCTTTAATCAAACATTCATGCTTGTAGTATTCATGCTTTAATCAAACATTCATGCTTGTAGTAGGGCAAAAGCCTTACCTACCTGTATAAGCACCCACCCTTTCCTCTATAGGACAAAAGGGTAGAGTCTCTTGTTGGAGAAGAACTTGTAATAAAGGGTTAGAGGTAAATCAATGGAAAACTGCAACACAATGTCATAAATCAAGGCATGCATCTCTAAACATTGCTCATATAGCCTTTGCATGATGTAGGCTATATGAGCAATTTTTTGGGTTAATAATGCTTTAGTGATAATTTTTTCTTATTTCCTTGTATATAATAATATGTATATTAATAGATCTATATAATGTCTCATGTTAAACATGGCTTGTTTGTTTAGCTAAGACATTTATGTCTTCTTATTAGTGTTGGAGAAACTTAATCCTTAGTATTTGATTGATATGGTTTTCAAAGTTTGTTTTAGTGGCATAGTAAAACTATTTTGCATGATAGAATACACAATATTGTGATAGACTTATTCGAAAATGTTTTTTTTCAAATAACTTAAAGTGTGTGATCATCTTGTCACTCTATATCATTCATGTTTCTGTGAAGAGTTTCAACTCCACCTAATCCCAATTTGAATGGTGCATTATTGATCTGGTAAATTCTATTATCATTGCATGTTCTTCACATACATAGACTTCTTCACATACATAGACCATATATTGTGCAGGAATCAAGTTAGAAATCTGTTACAATATGCACCTTCCTAAATAGCTATTTTCCTAACAAATTTGTTACAATATGCACTTTTCTAAACCACCAATTTCTTAGATTCATGTTCATAAACATTATTTAAATGGATTAGGCACTACATAAACATTTTAAATTCTTATAAAATTAAACAAATTGAACTTTTTATTTTCAAAGATTTTTGTTTCTTTCCACAAACCTAAAAAGCAAAATGACAAAAATACATTAAAACAACCAAACGCACATTATTTCACTTTATGTTTGTGTGTACCATATATTATGGTTTTGTCAATTTCTTTATAATTTTTAGTCTTACAATGGAATTTTAACATGAATGCAAAATAGTCAATAGAGGATAATAAATCAATGTTTTCATATATAATTCATGATATTTTAATGTTAATATTTAAAAAAATCACTTTGCCTTTTTTTCACCATTATTGATAAGATTACAATAACAAGAAATTCATAAAAATTATTAAATCAAAACTAACATGAAATTTTACTTTGTAAACACATTTGAGTATGGCTTTACATGATTTCTATCCTATCCTTAAATCACAATTATGAAAACATCAACCTATCTTTAAGTAACAATTATGAAAACATCAAGATATCAAAACATGTCAAACACTCAAAATGGTTTCTTAAAAAAAAAATGCAACAACAATATTTTTAATCTTTTAAATCATAGTTGTCATTTTTGTTTTTTTATAGGTGGGACATATAGCCAATAATCCCTTTCCCTCTCTGAATCAAGATTACTAAAGAGAGGTCTCTCCCTTTAACCTACTACAATGAAACCATATAAATTAGAAGAAGGATTGCACAAATTACAAATAAACAATGTGGTTGAGACTAGAGTCGCTAAATACCTCAATCCTTTGATCCATATTCTATTAATTGTAGTTGTTGGTTAATGGAATGCAATGGACATGAATAAATCATCATGTCTCTAGAGATAATAGTGAATCAACTTCTCGAAGATATAAAATTGGACACTTCTCTTCTAAACATGAAAATGGAACTCAAAAATGAATTGGAGCACCACCAAAATGTGCACCCATATTAGCACCACTATTTGTGAAGGATTTAGAAAAAAATATCAATTTTCAAATAGTGGTACAAAATTTCTAGAGATAATGTGGGGATATTAAAGTGGTTCTAAGATTTATGGTGAAAAACAGGAGCTTGTAAAAGATGTCATTTTTGGTTTTTTAATTAATAAATGGAATTCCATGGCATATGGTGCAGGCCACCAGAACCAATCCTAGGTGGATTGAAGTTTTGTTCATTTTTTTCTCCCATCATCAAGTGGTCAATTTTTTCCTTACACATGGATCCTTGGCTCCTTTGTATGCCTTTCTTCAAAGGGACATAATTTTGGCATCCAAAGGCCATACGTTTTCATTTCTCTTAAATTTTTAATTGATTACGTTTTTGAGATCTTTGCATCTAGGTCATCAATTTATGATTTTGAATCCATATTTCTCGTGTATTACAAAATGGAATTTCCATGTGATATTTTGCTTACTAGTACCACCTACTTCTCATGGAAAGCTCGTATGGAGGATGCCTTACGAAGTAGAATACTTTACCAGATTACCTTGGGAAAAGAGGTTGGACGCACTAATGATGATAAACCATCGAATAAATAGATAAACCTTCGAATAAATGTATTTATGTTATTCTTTCCAAGCTTGGTCCTTCCCATTTTGTTTTTGTATCTACCGTTTACTCCATGGAATAATATCTTAGAACTAACTATGTGGAACTCACTCTTGAATAGTTTTATGATTCCTTGATAATAGAGAAAGATATGCTCATCTATATGGGAGTAATCTACAGTGTTGACACATGTAGAAAATCCTTTGTGGTACAATAAAAAGATAAACTAGGAATCCCAGGAAGAAACATCCTTGCAATGATAAGCAAGAAATGGGTCATATACGGGTGAGTGCAAGGTCAAAAAATAAATTTGCTAATTAATTATTTTTACTCTGAAAAACTACCCATGTTTACATATAATATGTTTTTCTATAATATTCACCAAAATTTATAAGTTTTAGTAGTAAATTGAGTATTTCTCATTTAATATTGTCTCCCTCTCTATATGCATGATTTCTTCAATACAAAATAATTTCCTGGAATACTATACTAAGATTTGGTATTTGAATCCTTAAATAATATCTTGCTTATAAGAGTTGCATAAGTGAGAGGGAAGGATGGATATCAGAGTGAATAAATAACTGACTTCTAAGGTTGATCTTTCCCATGACGGTTTTTTAAGTACCTCACTTCTCATTCTCCTTGTAACATCATAGTTTATATTTTAAATTGAGTTGGCATAATACTGTCACGATGTTGATATTTTTAAGGGTATCTTCTTCTAATAATGGATCCAAAAAGTAGTATCTTTACTCCACCCTCTTCTTTGTAGTTTTTACTAACCTTCATCTTAGTCTCTTGCACAATTACTCTCGTAAAGTTACGAAAACTGGTAGACATATAGAGAACATATAGTACTAGAACTAGAACTATAGCAATCAGCCTTACATGAACCAGAACTATTAGGGAGCGTGGCTTAGACCGGGTCAACCTAGGCTCCATTTCCTCTCAACATTGAACTTACTTGACTTATCGAGACTTATGAATGATCCAGTATCTCATGACCCGCCCTGGCCAACCGTCCCTATCAAGCTTCCTTCGGACATTCCCAAGTTCAAGGGAAAAGCTGGAGAAGATCCTAGTCAACATCTTACTACTTTTAACCTTTGGTGTTCTTCCAATTCCTTACATGATGATTCAATATGTTTGAGGCTATTTCAACGCACCCTCATGGGGCCTACAATGAAATGGTATATAGAGTTGCCAAGGGGGGCATTCGTTTTATTTGATGACCTTTCCATGACTTTCCTTAGTCACTTTCAGCTACCCGTGTGTTACGATGTTGGTACCGAATTCTTGTCAACATTTTGACACGACAAAGCCACACATATCTCGAATCATATTCAAGAGTGGCGTAGATGAAAGCGGTTGATTAAATCCTTTATACCACCAAAATTTCTCCTTGAGTGGTTCCTCAAGTCGTTGTTACCTTACATCGTGAAGGATGTTTCTACATTCAGAGACAAAAACAAGGAACAAGCAATCTTTAGGGCACAAGAGTTGGATTTGATCTACGCTCAATCCATAATTTTGTATGAGATTATACCTAATGCTCCGTGATCTAGTTTTGATCCCAAGATCAAGCCTCGGCCACATGCCAATGGCATTGTGGGCTATACAAGTACCAAACCTGCGGATTCGGTTGTGAAACAAGTGAGCCAATTGTCAATTAATCAATTCACGTAGGGACAAGCCGTGGCTTTGTCTCAACCCACCCAATCGGCGAGTGTACTTTCTGTGCAATCGTCGGACCAGAAGGGCAACCAGTAGCCTGGAAGGAATAAGAATAAAGAGAAAAATAATCGTAAGGGTGGGAATAAGAACGAAAATGCTAATTATAATGACAAGAACGCTCGTAATGCTGGGGGGGGACAAGTAGACTAAACGTAAGGTAAAGTTTCCTTGCAAGTTATGTAAGGAGGACCACCGCACTCACTTGTGCCCTCATATGGAAGATGCCTCGAGATTCATAGCACAGGGCCTAGCTGTGCTAACTAATCCTTTACCCAGCAATCAAAATATGAACTCGAGGACCATTAATTCTCATTGTCCATCGGGTGGAGATCAAAATCCGTCGGAGGCCAATACTGGTCATGGTTGCATCAACATGGTGCGCACTACTAAGGTTGTGACTCATGCGAAGGATTGTGGTTCGTCACAACCGGACCTTGGAAAGAAACCCGATCCACCCAAGAGCCCTTTACGTATTGAAAAACCTACGGATAAACCTGAGGTTGCACCTCGCATTCCTAAGGGATTCCTGAAGTGTTCAGGGAACAATCCTGATTCCCGAGCCGCCCAAAACTATTCCATTGTCGAGGATTTGAACCAAACTGCTTGTGCGATGTCCACGCTTGAAGTACTTCAGACTTGTCCTTTGCAGAGGAAAGCCTTGCTTTCTTCTCTTGGGGTTAATGATGATAACTCTTCTTTCATTATCAAATTTGAAACCATGAAAATACAACCTCGCTTTCCTTACCACGTGTCTCTTTTGATTCATGTAGAGTGTCCTAATATGAATGTCAAACGCACTGTTATTAATGAAGGCGTTGTTGCTTTCATGATGTCTTTGTCATGTTGGAAGGGTTTGGGTTATCTCGAGTTGTCTCAATCTACTACTACGCCTACTGCTTTTGATGGTAGATCATTTTAGCCACATGGGATTCTTCCTTCCCTTAAGGTCCAATTGGGAGGGAAGACCATCGCGATTGAGGTCAAGGTGGTTGATGCACCCCTTGACTACAATCTTTTGCTAGGCCAGAATTGGATGTATAGTATGCAAGCCGTAGCCTCTTCTCTCTTTCGTGTGGTATGTTTTCCATTTAATGGGAAGATCGTTATGATTGATCAGATGTCATTTCGTAATCCAAGTGTTAATGCATCATCATGAACTTCTATCTCGATTATCGATAATTTTTAGCCCACAACTGGGAGTGTGGTTGTGGGTATGTATCCCTCTCTTATGGGAACCATTAGCTATCCTGCGCTTGTTCTTATGATCAGATCTAGTTTTGGTGGGGCTTTATCCTCGTTAAACTCAGTGTCTTTTTGCATTACCCATCTGGAAGATCCTGGGATTCTTCCTTCACCACATGCTTGCTTAGATAGGTGAGATGACTACAAGGGGTGAAACACTTCTTTGAAGATTTGAACATGTATTAAACTTCCTTCTTTCCCATTGACCATGACCTTTTTAACTCTGGAAAACACCACATGCTTGATAGGGAAGGTATTAAGGAAATGGACATCAGAGACACTTTTTTCAGTCGGCACATATGTGGCTACAAGACCATTGCAACATGATAATCTATCAAGTAGATAACATAAGGAGGAGTTCGACCCAAATTCTACTTGTACTTCCTCTCAAGATTGATCACGATAGAAAGGAGGAAGAGTGTTGGTGGCCCTTTTACGACTAAAAACGTTGTCTATTTACGTCAAAAGCTTGATTTGAGAGTTTCATTGTAATTTTATCAGAGACTTGTTCAATAGCCCGCTGCAGCCAAATGAGGCTTATGCAATAGCCTCCCACTACTTCTTGTTTGTCTTGTCTTTAAAGAGTTGGATAAACTACTAAGTGTCACATTTAATAAAAGTGAACTCTCCACTATAGTTAGCTTCCCATTAGACATACCAACTATCATATTACATTTAATACCACATATACCTAGAATTTTTCGTTTTAAAATTTGTTTTTTATTATTTTTAATGTCTAACAATTATAAACCCTCTTTTATAGATTTATGTCCCATACAAAAATGTCTTACATCAGTAAAAGAAAAACTAGAATATTATAATCTCAGAAATTCTGAAATTTAATTTATAATTTTAAATATTTTGTTCAATATTGAAATATTGCAAAACTTTCAAAAAGTTTGCAAAACCTGAAAAAAGCAAAACTAATAACAATAATTATTTTTGTGATGACTTCGATTCACCAATATGAAATGATTTACCGAAAGTACGTTAAGTTAAAATTTAGAAGAGGTTTTAATTGTTAAATGATTTACCAAAAGTACATTGGAGGTTTTAAGTGTGATAGCTTAAAATTTTAGAAAAAGTTTTAATTCTAAAATCTCTTAGCTCGATAAGTATTCTAGTAAATTTAATAGTAGTCTAAAATTCTTATGATGATGGATGATGAGTCAGTCTAAATTAATACATAGAAATTATTAATAGTTGTCTTTGTTATTGGTTACATAGTGGGAGAATAGAAATTATTAATAGTTGTCCTTGTTATTGGTTACATAGTGGGAGGATAGAAATTATTAATAATTGTCTTCGTTATTGGTCACATAGTGGGAGGAGAGGTTAATGTGTATGCATGTATTTTTGTCAACCATTTTTAAAAATAAAAATATACATTAAGTATTTTGAAGTTTAGTTTTTAATTTTATTTTTTAAACAATTTATTTATTATTATTATTTTTTTTCAAAATTTTATTATAATGGTTAGATTGGAAGGAATAAAATGCTAAGAATTTTGGATTATTTTTTTCAATTATCATATTATAATGATTAATATGAAAGATGTAAAATATTAGACTTTTCCACTATTTTTATCCAATAGTTGGAATGGGAGATATAAAGTGTTTGACTTTCATGCGGATTTTTAGACGGAATCTAGTGAATTTAACCCATCAATTTTGTAATTTATGTTGTTTGTTTCATGATTTTAAGCTTTAGGTGTGTTTTTGCATGTTTTGAAAATTCAATGAAAGTTAATGGCCGTGAAAATTTATGGCCATAAACTCAAAAAATATAGCCAAAAAAAGAAAGAAAGAAATCATCCCCTATTTAGACAACTAGATAAAAAAAAATATTTTTATAATTAAAAATAAATTTTAAATGATAAAAAATTTAATAAAATTAAATTAAATGTTTTAACACAAAATAATCTGCTCTTTAAACCACAGATCAAAAGTATCTTTATTTAGTACTTACCATCTTCAAAGTAAAAAATAAACGATGGTGAGGTCCCTATATTTGGAAGTTTAAGCCAGCATGAAGTCGAATCTCAATGTCTGAAGGTTGACCGGAATAACAGAGATCCATACAAATACACACACGGTATGACAGATACATTTATGTGCATGCGTTGCCACCTTTCGGCCAAACGACGTTTGCGAATGCCGCAGCACATTTAAAAATGTGTCCAAACTGATAAACATGTGACAAACATAACTATCACGAGTACCGACGTCTGCGGAAGTCGGCTTTGCCATTCAATCTTAATCTTAACGGCACACCCTCACACGCCTCGATAAATATGTGATAATAACCATTTCCGGCATATAAGTATATGCGCCACATTGCCTAAAAATTGTCACCAATTGAAAGATCAAGTTGGTCAAAGACAACTAACCAAACAAGTTTCCAAGGGCCTGCTCCCTACGTCTTCTCGATTCCTAGTCGCGATCCCACCTTCTAAAAGCCAATGCGCCACCAAATTCCCGGCAATGAGGGTCAGCCCCCAATGACTCATCACGAATTGAAAGATCAAGTTGGTCAAAGACAACTTACCAATAAAGTTTCCAAAGCCGATTTGCTGCTGTCTTTCCAGTTCCCATTTGTGAATCCGTGACCCATCTTCCAAAGACCCATCTGCTGCCAAAAGCCCGCCCACTACAGTCGGCAAAAAGCCTGGCCTTCAGAAGTTCAGACTCGGCCCACCGTCACCAACGGTTTAGCCGAGTCCATAGATGCCGCTTTCTTTCGCTATAAATCAAAGATACTTTTACTTACTCTCCATCCTCACTCTCTCTTTGTCGAAGGATTGAAAAGTGTTATTTTTCTCTCCGTCTTTTTTTCATTCAGCTCATCTTCTCACTTTCTTTTACAGTCTGCCTCCATGGCTCCAAGATATCAAGAAGGAAATTCCAATAATGAAGGAGTAGTCGATGGCAACGCTAATGCCACCAAGGAAGTCCATTACATTGGCGTGAGAAAGAGGAAGTGGGGTCACTACGCTGCGGAGATCAGAGACCCCACTAGTAAAAAAGGCTTTTGGTTGGGTACCTGGGACACCGCTGAGGAGGCAGCGACGGAATATGACAAAGCCACCAAAATACTGAAACATCCTAATGCCAAAAAGAATTTTCGCTCTTCCAGCAGAGAAACCCTCGCATAGTAGCAGAGCCGTAGAGCCACGTTTGACTGGTTGATTGCCTTTAAGGCCGCATCTGTCACGGCCCCGTCAGTTGCGGTGGTGCGGTTCCTCGCCACTTGGGTGAAAAGAACATTTGACTAAACAGAGGTGGGAACTTGACCAAGAAAATGGCTAAGTGTGGGACTTCGCGGCTGTCAAGTGCACATTCGGCAACTAGGTGTATTGTTGGGTGGGGGTGTCGATCAAAAGGCGCCCACATTTGCAAAGCGTGCTAAAGGGAGCTAAGTGCACTAATTTGGCCAAAAGAGAGCTAAGGGTGTTCATCGCTAAGTTCAAAGCTAAGTGTGCGTTCGTCGCTAAGGGCGTTCGTTGCTAAGTTCGGCGCTAAGTTCGTCACTAAGGGCATTCGTCGCTAAGTTCGGTGCTAAGTGAGTTCGTCGCTAAGTTCAAAGCTAAGTAGGCTTGGCGCCACATGAGGAAGCGACAAAGGCTATTCAAATGGCAAAGGAGTTTGTCAAGAGGGAAGTAAGAAAGTGGAGGAGCGCTCCCTTAGGGGAGGCGCTCTACGTCCAAAAAGGGCGTTTCTGTCAGGTCGCACATTGGGAGCAGGAGCGCTCGCCAAAGCGTCCGTTCGGAGCGTCCGCAGAGCGCTCAATAGGAGCACCCATTCGGAGCGTCCGTGTGAAGCGCCCGCAGGAGCGCTCAACAGGAGCGTCCGTTCGGAGCGCTCAACAGGAGCATCCGTCTGGAGCGCCCATCTAGAGCGCTCAAGCAGGAGCGTCCGTGAGGAGTGCCCAAATAGGAGCGCCCTTCTAGAGCGCTGAGGAGAGCATCCAGGAGCGTCCGGGAGCGCTCAACCAAGGAGCGCCCGTTTAGTGCCCGGCAAGGAGCGTCCAGCAAGTTTTGGGTTTAGCGCTAAACAGGAGCGCTCAGTTCAGCGCCCGCCAAGAAGAGTGCCCGTTTAGCGTCCGGAAAAGAGAAGAGCCCTATGGTTTTTAGCGCTAAATAGGAGCGTTCGGCAAGAAGCGCGTTCGACGGTTCGACGTTTAGGAAGGAGGAGCGCTCAACATTAGCAAGGGTGTTCGTCGCTAAGCAAGGTGGTTTTCATGAAGCGCTTCTAAAGTGTGTTTCAACCAGTGGGTTCGGAAAATGGCTTTTGGGGGCTGGAGATGACAGTTCGGCAAGGTGTTTGGCAGAAGCATCGGAGGTTTTCAGGAGGCACGTTTTCAGAATGCTTTCTCATTTGGCAATTTCTGGCAAATGGGCTTGGTAGTTTGAGTTGACAGCTGAGCAAGTTTTTTGTGCAGAACGTCAAGGATTTAGAGGGCGGTTGGGTGAACTGTTCTCAGCAGCACAAGAAGTGCGTTTTTGGCAAGTGTTGACAGAAGGCGCTTGGGGTGTGTTTTCTGAAGTATTGATGGAAGGCCCAGTTGAGATGACCGAGTGACCAAGGTGGGCTGCCAACAGAGCACTCAGCTATGTGTGTTTCAGAAGTGCTGATGGAGAGCTCAGCAAGCTGCGTTTTTGTAGGTGTTGACGAGACGTGCAGCAGGGTGCATTTCAGCATGTTTTGACGGGCGATTAGATTTGCGTCCGGGGGTGTGCTCGGGGAACCACTCCAAATCAGTGTGCCAAGATGGCACACTGCAGTTGTTCATCCGAGGAGGGGTGTTCAGCATAGACTTATGACAGAGTCTTCTGGGTGGTTGAAAATCAGCCTAACTCAGATAGGTACTAGCCGCATCGAGGATACTCGAGAAGATCCGCAAGTGGTGGCAGCCTTAGCGGGGTTATTCTGGGAGTGGCAGTGGCAGCACAAACCTTGATGACAGGTGTGTTCCGCATCTCAGTAGCCGTAGTGTAGCGAGGAGGTTGACTTCGGCAAGTCAAGTGATAGCTTGACATGGTGGCTCGGCAGAGGAGTTCTACAGCAGGGTTGGACAACGAAACGAGCTACAACAGGTTGCATTAGACGGACATGATTCATCTTGTGGATGAGGCTTGTGCAGACATGACGGTGTGCAGCTTGATGTTGGATTCGGTTGTATCATGTGAGCGTTGCCAGTTTTGGCTAGCTCCCGGATGAGTTGCCGGTTTGTGGCATCCTCCGTTATGTAATAAGTCTTATCTTTATTGTTATACTTGGGTATTAGGCTCCGTCGAGTTCAGGACGGGCTGCCCACACACACATTTGTCTCTTTGTTGTACTTGGCTTTATTTGTACTGTAGGATGTGCATTGTTATGAAAGTAGCTAAGTCACGAGATGAATGTTTATGAGTAGTATGTTCCGCAGGTTTTTGGTTTAGGCGTAGTCCCCTGGAGTGTGCTCAGGCTGGCCACGCCCCTCAGACAGCTTCCAGGCGGTGCCGCACACCACAACGGACCCAAGAAAAAGGTGTCGCGTTTGTGGCCGTGACAGCATCCTCCTCCGCGAGCACCGCCAGCGTTGCGAC
>LPNX010729219.1:57644-78262 GCA_001517045.1 Pseudotsuga menziesii | reverse complement strand
GGGTTACGTCCACCAAACTGTTTAGGTTTTATTAAGTCGTTCAACCAGGGTTACAAAATAGCAGTTGTGATACTGCATCCCTTCCACGAAAATCCTTCTCTGTTCTAATAAATGACAATCATTTGACTCACTCAAAACCGTCTTCCCGAACAGCAGTATTTCAAAACCCAAACTCTAAATACACTTGGGTTGGGGTTCAAGAGAAAACATGGTTTTACATAAATGAGCACTAACAGAACTGTTTTAGAGATCATCTGTTTTAGAGAGCACTAACAAAACTGTTTCAGAACTGTTTGTAACTGGGGCCCTGACCAATTTGGAATGCCATAATTATTGTGCTTATCAACATAATATGTCCTTTGTTTTTTTTCCGTTTTCTTGTTATTCTATCCGACATGTGATCAAAAGAACATATGAGTTTAGTTTCCTCTAACTCTGTGTTGACTAAGTAATTCATAAAAATAAGGGATGATATTGAGCCCGAGCCTAGATTATCCAATTATTATTTCTTAATTAGACGAAACATGAGTGGTACACCTTCATGTGTTTTTCTTTACTGGCATACGTTCACCCTTTTAAATCCAATAGAAGAAACAATCATATTGATGCAATATCATAAAAACATACCATTGTTTAAACATTCATTTCTATAGTGCTTTAAATAGCTCAGTGTGCAGAATGAAACACTATGATTGCTTTCCTTAACCATTCTTCATCCATTATTAACTCAAATAATGACAACATCATGAGCACATAAAATGATACAGCAAAATGAACACATGAAGCATAAAACAAGAACAACAATATATGTGGTTCGCCCAACCCAGGGCTACGTCCACCAAAGCGGTCACAGCAAGTGACATCTATTATAATAAAAATTTTACAATAAGCAATCTCATTATTGCCATACTTTCTTCTAATGTTTTCTCATACTCTCTCACCGAGAGTACCTATTAGCTTGGATAAAGACTCTGCTAAACACAATGTGTATAACTAAGAAAGGAACCTACACATTCATTTATTTATAACCAGCCAATATCAAGTTAAAAGGCCCTTGTCTATCAGCCCTCAGAAAAAATGGAAGCTGCTCCCAATTTGCTTCAGCTCATAAAACGAAAAGGACAAAAATATGTACATGATATGTCGGACGTTGCCGGCATGGAATAACTAGTTAAAGAGGGTTAATGAAAAACGAAGTCACAGGCCCAAATCCCTTTTGAAAACAAACAGGGATTAGAGGCTCAAACTCATCGTATGAAGTTCATCTAAAATGCAGGGAGAGTTACATGTGTAACTATGATCATGTGTGTAGGTTGATGATGAGATTATAACATACTGATCAGATTCTGACTTAAATAAAGCACAGGTTAAAACGCATCCTAAAATGTCCATCCATGAATGCAGGCATTGATACTCTCAAGTATCTGTAACTTATCCTTTGAAATGCAAACAGCAGACGGGTGTACAGTCCAGATGTGAGATTTCATGGATTAAAATGGTACTCAGGGGATCCATGCAAGAAAGGTATACAAGGCCCTATGTCAACCTTGTACCCAGATGCTGCCGATCGTAATTCCCAGCAAGAGCGTGATGTTTACAAAAGGAACAGTAGTGCTAAATCCTATAAAGGAGACGCCCGAATGAAATTGGGTGATTTCAGCCAAGAAAAGGGGCGCAAATATTTACTAAATCACACGATCCTCATCTGCATACATACACCGAACTATTCAAAGAGAATACAGAATGCATAGATAAAGGAACCGAGGTTTTTACCTTTTTAGGAGATCGTGAAATGAAAAATAAAGGGAAAATCCCCTACCCACATGATCACTGGGAAGCCACATTCATTTCTGCTGGATCGGATCCTCCATTGCTCATAATAGAGGCTCTCGCTTTCTGTGTTGCAAAGCCTCAGAATCGAGAATCTGAAGTGTTTCGTTTGTCACAGCACAGTGAAGCGAAACCAGATCGCTTTCAGGGAGCAAACCATGAAGAATGTCCATCTGTTTGGAAGCTCGAGGGAAGAATCTGCGCCCTCTCACATTCACGAGCTGCCTGCTCTCAACGTAGAGCTCTCCATAACCCCCACAGAGCTGAGATCCAATCTCAATAAAATCACAGAGATGGGATCTATTTTTCCCAAAAATGGCAGAAATCGAAATAATCAAAAAGCTGAGATCCAAACACCTCTAACGTAAGGAGCATCTTTTCCTCTAGAAAACGCAGAACTCCCCCCTAGAAAATCACGCCCCCGATAATTAAAAGCACTCCCCCTCCATCAGTAACGGCTGTTACTTGCCTCTAATATCTCTTACAGAAAATCCCTTGAAATCAGTTGTGCGGCAAATTTCGAGGAGGTCATCATGGAGAAAGATCCATCATTACTACAATGGTGGTATACTATGCAAATAATCAAAGGATAACAATGAGGATATGTGTGACTCTTACACATTTCCTTTCTTTTTCCTTTTTTTATTATTTTTTTCAAAATAATCAGAGAATAAGTTGTTGTTTCCTTTGGCTAATAAAAGCGATTGGAGGAAACACTTTCTTTTTCCGTAAATGTGCAGGCTTTTCTCAAACTTGTCTTTATACAGGATAGAAATTGCCTCGGCAATGTAGCTCTACAATAGTCAATAGGACTATTATCTTTCGAGGTTAAGGATTTTCCTTTATTACATCAAGGACTCTCTAAGCATATATATATATATATAGAGTATAGCATGTACCTATAAGTATGAAAGTAAGTCACTCTCTTAATCGAATATGTATTCTTTTAGAATTTATTCAGATAGTTAATCCTTTACTATATTTTCATTTCTAATTAATCTAATATGACTATAATATATAAAATAAGGTTTAAGCTTCTTTAGCATAGGTTCTAGGGGACTCTTGGCATTTGCTGCCCTGAGGCGTAATAGGTAAAGTTATCTTAAAACGCTCAAAAAGTGAGTTAGTCAACTTAGGAGATGCCTAGGAGCTTAAGTATAGTCTTCTTTCAATTTTCAAAGTTCACTCACCATTTTAGCCTTGCCCCATAGTGAAATTAGTTTCTTGTCACTTAAGTTCATCCCTGTCTTAGTCTCCCAAGTCTTTCACTTAGGAAATTATTTTAACATATAGGGTTCTACTGGTGGGGCCTTGGCCTTGAGCTCCTCACCAGAGAATGAGTACAATAGACAAATCAGAAATTACAACATATCCAAAATTTTATAGAGCATTCAGGGGTTTACAAGAGGGACACTACATCCTCCTCCCCTTAGATTAACATCGTCCTCGGTGTTCTTGTCCTTCGACCATTTACCTCGTATCCTGATTCATCTTGTCTTCTTCTCATCTCTTCATTCTGAACCTTGGAGATCCTTCGCTACTTCTCAAGCCCCCCCATCGTTCAAGACCTGCAGTCACCTGCACAAGGTTCGGTTCTAGCCAAAAATTTCTCAGCAATTCATGTTCAAAAATTTTAGTTCAATTAAACATATGCTGTAGATTCTTTTGCATTGTAATAATATTTGATTTTCTGGTGTTCCTTTATGCCATGATATCCAATCATTATCATAATGCAAATAAACATGATTACTACCCTTCTCCGTTGGTTTTATCTCCAACATTTGGTCAATTAGGTCGTCCTCTACATGAGGAACCCTTTTTCACATTAAGCAATGTAATAGTCTTTCAGAAAAGTCTTCTAACATGTTTTTATGCTTGTTATGTTTTTTTCCAAACTCCCCTTGAGTTTCTTTTTCTTTTCTGGTGTGGACTTACAATAATTCTGAGGTTACTCTCCTCAGTGACATCAAACAGCATCCTCTCTTTCCAGATGTCCAAATTTTCTGCCTAGGTCTTTTGCCACACCCCATGCCTAACACCAATGTGCTCACACGGCAATCGCTTGCCTAACACCATTGTGCTCCTGCAGCATGTATGCCTAACACCAGTGTGCTCACGCGGCAATCACTTGCCTAACACCACGATGCTCCCACGGCATCCAAATATGTTTTTTTTTTTAATATAAATTTTAACATTGATTGTTGTAACGCACATTCCATGGTTCCTGCATGACTTTATTGTCCTGATTCATAATTCAGCTTACATGGTCTGTCAAAGCATTTAAAAAATGCCAATAATCAAGTAATGAGAGTTTCATACTTTGCATCGATTTTTTTAATCATTCACGAGTTACATATCCTTGTAAACAAAACAAAAATTACTCCTAACTCCTTTTTTTTTAGCAATTGAGCGTACTTACATACACAGGCAGATTATATACCATAATGTACCTCAATGTAGCAATGGTCATAGCCTGCAATGTTAGTATGCAACAACATCGTCATAAGTTAGCCCTTGTTCATAAAGAAAATCGAGGTTCGACAATTATATTGAGTAAAACATCACCCATACTTATCCTCCTTATTTATACCAACAGATATTTTCTAACGGTCGGCTCCAACCGATAGTGTTCGTGGCCTATCCTACCATGTTAGCATGTAACAATATACAGCATTCATCAATTCATTTATTATTTTTTTAACAACAATATCTTTAGATAATCCAATCCATATAGGCTCTTAAAATGCCAATCTCAACAACATCCAAGCAACAATAATGTTATTAGATTCTTAATGGTTTTTAAATCACAAGATTACCAACAAGATCCTCAATCTAGCACTAGAACCAATTCTAGGGTTCTTTCTAGAATAGAGATGTGATAGCAATCCAACAAATAGTCCATTTGTCTTACTATATCAATACCCCAAAATGAAAGTACCATAAAAAACACAAGACAGTTCAAGGTCAACTCAAATCCAAGCACAAGGACCCAATCCTAGATCATTCACAATATAAGAGCATGACTCTAAGAATTTATCTACTTAGCAATCATGACGCTGGTACTTGTAGCTATAAAAATATCCAAAATATCTCTAGCAAGATCGCTTAGATCAAGAAGTACACTCGCCAATCTGCCTATTTAAGGATTTTCAATGCTCAATCCAACAATGTCAGGATTCAAAAGGTGATACGGCTTATCTTGTATTCATATTTGTTACTTTACTGAACAAGCAATAGTTTATAAAGCACAAAACTTAAAAACCTTTATCAATGAATTTATACCCACAAAACAAAATTGTTAACAACTTTCAAATCTTCATTTTACTGCCGTTGTCGAGAAATGTGTCAACATTCTTTAAGCATTTAATCAGATCTTTGGTATTCAAATCGCAAAGGAGGAGATTAAGTATCAAAAGAAACTTACCAAAAATCAGATTCCATTTAATAAAATTTCAGCAAACAAATTCATAATTGATACGTGATTGAATTGGGAAGCTAAATGAGGATTTTCGATATACTCATCCACAAGGTTAATGGATTACACATATCAGCAGTAGTTCCAAAATTAAGGTCATAGGAGGCATTCCATTCATGACTCATGCATTAACCTTACCTAATCAAATACACAACAAGGTCTCGACCCATGCCCATGCATACAATCATTAGATCTCGACAAAATTCAATTTGTAAACAGATCTATATTTGCAAACTCATAACACCACGAGATCGGAATTCCGATACATGAGATCTATACTTGGAACACATACAATCCTTAGATCTATACATCCAGTCATATACAAGCATCAGGTCTAACAGGATTAATTTCCTATGATCAGATTTATTTTTGCAATTACATACAACCATGGAAATCTAAATCTCACATCCAATTCTATACTCTAATGCATGCTGGAATCCATGCAATAATATAATCGCTGAAGCCTACTTTTACTCGGTGCATATCTAAAAATCTCTTAACCGATCGCATAGTGAGGTCTTGAACGCGTATGGAAAAACACGCAAGAATTGCAGTAGCATACCCATGCCCCAATGAATATTAAAATCCTGGGTGCATAAGAAAACTCAAAAATCACAAAATAACTCATGATTGGATGCATATTTAAAAATCTCTTAGCAGGTCACCTACTGAAATCTTGAATGCATATGGAAACCTTGCCAATATTATAGAAGCATACCCATGCCTAGATGCACATTAAAATCCTGGATGCATACAGAACTCAAGCAAAAATCACAGAAAATAATCATAACCATATCCATATTTAAAAGACCTGGATGCATAAGGAAACTGAAGCAAATTCACAGAATATACTTATACATAAAAATATGAGTCTCCAACTCCCATATTCCTATTTTAACAGAAACTACTATAGTACTCTTGTCGACCATGAGTTTGACCAAGAAGAATTTCTAAACCTCAGTAAATTTTATTGGTCCAACTCAAAATAGAGACGAAGAAATCGCCTTAGCTATTGGTAAACATATTCGTAAGTGAGCAAGAGAATAACCTGATACCTGTGTACTTACATGCTCGGGTCTCACATTGAGCTGACAAGGTATTGGGTCATCTTTGTTGTCATTTTTGGGCCAATGTTCCAGCCTCCCCTGCACAACTCCAAGGTCAGTAGACATGTAGTTCCAAAAATAAAACATGTAGGAGCATTTTTGAGCCCAATTAGGCCCAAGTGTTTCAACTCTGGCTCTGATACCATATGTAACGTACCTCTTAAACCTCGATGCCATCATGAGTGAAAGGAAAGGAAAGACGATTTTTTTTTTCTTTTCGCTTTCAACATTACTTTAAAATGATTCAAACATGTTGGTGTCAACTTTACATGGCTATTTAAAATCGATATCTTCAAGACTATACGCACAGCAAGACAAGCGTTCGACAATTACAACCATTTTTCCATCAAAGCAAAACATGCAAATTTTCATCCAATTTTACTAGGCTCTCTTGATCACATAAATCCAACATATTTATTATGATTTCGTAATTCCCCAAAGGCCAAATATGGAGATGTAGCATTTAGCTATCATTAGATAACACATTTCCATGCTCTTTTAACCTTACTTAACTTGAGTAAGAAAACAATTGCATACCACATTTTCTGCAACTAAAAGGGCATCTCAGTAAACTAAATTCCAGCATCCATTATGTTATTATCGGTGCCAACCAAACTTTATAAGGACAGGTCATGATGCAGAAGGATAACGTCATTGTTTAATGTCTTTCATTACAGCATATAGAATACTTATTTAATGCAGAAATATGTACAGACCCACATTATCATAAAACACAAATACCTCCAAAACACAGCCACATCTCAGCAAGATCAAGTAGCACATAAGAACAGAAGTTACCATGACAAATACCTCCAAAACACAGCCACATCTCAGCAATATAAGGTAGCACATAAAAACAGAATTTACCATGACAAAGTTGCAGCACAATATTACAGGTACACAAAACAACACCACTAAAGTAAACATTCTCACACAGGAGACCAAAACAACATATGTACATGGTTCACCCCAAACTCGGGGTTACGTCCACCAAACTGTTTAGGTTTTATTAAGTCGTTCAACCAGGGTTACAAAATAGCAGTTGTGATACTGCATCCCTTCCACGAAAATCCTTCTCTGTTGTAATAAATGACAATCATTTGACTCACTCAAAACTGTCTTCCCGAACAGCAGTATTTCAAAACCCAAACTCTAAATAGACTTGGGTTGGGGTTCAAGAGAAAACATGGTTTTACATAAATGAGCACTAACAGAACTGTTTTAGAGATCATCTGTTTTAGAGAGCACTAACAAAACTGTTTCAGAACTATTTGTAACTGGGGCCCTGACCAATTTGGAATGCCATAATTATTGTGCTTATCAACATAATATGTCCTTTGTTTTTTTTCCATTTTCTTGTTATTCTATCCGACATGTGATCAAAAGAACATATGAGTTTAGTTTCCTCTAACTCTGTGTTGACTAAGTAATTCATAAAAATAAGGGATGATATTGAGCCCGAGCCCAGATTATCCAATTATTATTTCTTAATTAGACGAAACATGAGTGGTACACCTTCATGTGTTTTTCTTTACTCGCATACATTCACCCTTTTAAATCCAATAGAAGAAACAATCATATTGATGCAATATCATAAAAACATACCATTGTTTAAACATTCATTTCTATAGTGCTTTAAATAGCTCAGTGTGCAGAATGAAACACTATGATTGCTTTCCTTAACCATTCTTCATCCATTATTAACTCAAATAATGACAACATCATGAGCACATAAAACGATACAGCAAAATGAACACATGAAGCATAAAAAAAGAACAACAATATACGTGGTTCGCCCAACCCAGGGCTACGTCCACCAAAGCGGTCACAGCAAGTGACATCTATTATAATAAGCAATCTCATTATTGCCATACTTTCTTCTAATGTTTTCTCATACTCTCTCACCGAGAGTACCTATTAGCTTGGATAAAGACTCTGCTAAACACAATGTGTATAAATAAGAAAGGAACCTACACATTCATTTATTTATAACCAGCCAATATCAAGTTAAAAGGCCCTTGTCTATCAGCCCTCAGAAAAAATGGAAGCTTCTCCCAATTTGCTTCAGCTCATAAAACGAAAAGGAAAAAAATATGTACACGATATGTCGGACGTTGCCGGCATGGAATAACTAGTTAAAGAGGGTTAATGAAAAACGAAGTCACAGGCCCAAATCCCTTTTGAAAACAAACAGGGATTAGAGGCTCAAACTCATCGTATGAAGTTCATCTAAAATGCAGGGAGAGTTACATGTGTAACTATGATCATGTGTGTAGGTTGATGATGAGATTATAACATACTAATCAGATTCTGACTTAAATAAAGCACATGTTAAAACGCATCCTAAAATGTCCATCCATGAATGCAGGCATTGATACTCTCAAGTATCTGTAACTTATCCTTTGAAATGCAAACAGCAGACGGGTGTACAGTCCAGATGTGAGATTTCATGGATTAAAATGGTGCTCAGGGGATCCATGCAAGAAAGGTATACAAGGCCCTATGTCAACCTTGTACCCAGATGCTGCCGATCGTAATTCCCAGCAAGAGCGTGATGTTTACAAAAGGAACAGTAGTGCTAAATCCTATAAAGGAGACGCCCGAATGAAATTGGGTGATTTCAGCCAAGAAAAGGGGCACAAATATTTACTAAATCACATGATCCTCATCTGCATACATACACCGAACTATTCAAAGAGAATACAGAATGCATATATAAAGGAACCGAGGTTTTTACCTTTTTAGGAGATCGTGAAATGAAAAATAAAGGGAAAATCCCCTACCCACATGATCACTGGGAAGCCACATTCGTTTCTGCTGGATCGGATCCTACATTGCTCATAATAGAGGCTCTTGATTTCTGTGTTGCAAAGCCTCAGAATCTAGAATCTGAAGTGTTTCGTTTGTCACAGCACAGTGAAGTGAAACCAGATCGCTTTCAGGGAGCAAACCATGAAGAATGTCCATCTGTTTGGAAGCTGGAGGGAAGAATCTGCGCCCTCTCACAATCACGAGCTGCCTGCTCTCAACGTAGAGCTCTCCATAACCCCCACAGAGCTGAGATCCACTCTCAATAAAATCGCAGAGCTGGGATCTATTTTTCCCAAAAAATGGCAGAAATCAAAATAATCAAAAAAGATGAGATCCAAACACCTCTAAAGTAAGGAGCATCTTTTCCTCTAGAAAACGCAGAACTTCCCCCCAGAAAATCACGCCCCCGATAATTAAAGGCACTCCCCCTCCATCAGTAACAGCTGTTACTTGCCTCTAATATCTCTTACAGAAAATCCCTTGAAATCAATTGTGCGGCAGATTTCGAGGAGGTCATCATGGAGAAAGATCCATCATTACTACAATGGTGGTATACTATGCAAATAATCAAAGGATAACAACGAGGATATGTGTGACTCTTACACATTTCCTTTCTTTTTCCTTTTTTTATTATTTTTTTCAAAATAATCAGAGAATAAGTTGTTGTTTCCTTTGGCTAATAAAAGCGATTGGAGGAAACACTTGCTTTTTCCGTAAATGTACAGGCTTTTCTCAAACTTGTCTTTATACAGGATAGAAATTGCCTCGGCAATGTAGCTCTACAATAGTCAATAGGACTATTATCGTTCGAGGGTAAGGATTTTCCTTTATTACATCAAGGACTCTCTAAGCATCTATATATATATAGAGTATAGCGTGTACCTATAAGTATGAAAGTAAGTCACTCTCTTAATCGAATATGTCTTCTTTTAGAATTTATTCAGATAGTTAATCCTTTACTATATTTTCATTTCTAATTAATCTAATATGACTATAATATATAAAATAAGGTTTAAGCTTCTTTAGCATAGGTTCTAGGGGACTCTTGGCATTTGCTGCCCTGAGGCGTAATAGGTAAAGTTATCTTAAAACGCTCAAAAAGTGAGTTAGTCAACTTAGGAGATGCCTAGGAGCTTAAGTATAGTCTTCTTTCAATTTTCAAAGTTCACTCACCATTTTAGCCTTGCCCCATAGTGAAATTAGTTTCTTGTCGCTTAAGTTCGTCCCTGTCTTAGTCTCCCAAGTCTTTCACTTAGGAAATTATTTTAACATACAGGGTTCTACTGGTGGGGCCTTGGCCTTGAGCTCCTCACCAGAGAACGAGTACAATAGACAAATCAGAAATTACAACATATCCAAAATTTTATAGAGCATTCAGGGGTTTACAAGAGGGACACTACAGTGATCTACTAAATTCGGATTGTAATGGAGTTTGTTGACTGGTTGAATTTTTATCATTAGTTCTACCTGCCATTAGTAATTAACAGGCCCTCCCTCTAGCACCATTTGTTGGCCTGATTTTCTGACCTAGGCCAACTAAGGAGAATAAGCCCACAAAAGTTGCTTAGAGCAGCTCCGAGTGTGTTTGAAATGGAAAAATCTCACATGTTATGGTACTGCTACCAACAAAATTTTACTCTTAAGGAGAATCTAAAATTCAGTAAAAATTTATCATAATCTTATTACTACCTAAATAAACCCTAGAATTAGTTTTCTGTGACCTAAGTTATCCTAAAATGCTTTCTTAAGGAAAGTCTTCAATTTTTTAGGGTTTTGCTTCAAATATTTTAATTCAAAGACTATTTTAAGTTTTATAAAATTAATCTAATTCTATTTAACAACTGTTAGATGTAAACTAAACTTTAAAATAAACTACACTAACACTAAAATTAACTAGTTATTCTATCTCAGCTGAGAGCAACTTGAATACTAGATTAATTATTAATTAATGATTCAAATAAACAGAGAGATAAATATTTATGATTTAAATGAAAATATTTAAATCATTAACATTAAGCCACTCTGTTATATATTCACAACAACAGACAAATTCAAAATAGACAACTACTTTAAATTTCTCTGTAATGTTCTATTAATTAATAATTAACAGTCAATACCAAATATTTGAATAAAAGATGATATTTATTATGAAAACATTGTAAAAAATACATAGGAAATCAAAATAAACATGAAATATTTATATTACTAAAATTCTAATTTTGAATAAAAGTATTGATAAATCAAATATAGTAATATGCTCATTCAAACATTAATATTGTGTTAAGAGAGTATTATCTCAGATAATGAATACAATCATAACATAGTATAATTTCCCAAAAACATAATGAGAAAGTGATATATTGAAATATATATAAAAAGTTTTCAAAAATAGCAACGAACAGTGATACCAGTTTGAGAACTTGAGTCACAATCCCTCTCCGACGGCAAAACTCCAGCAAAAGAGAGTAAAAGTAAAACTGAAATTATATTTCAAATAAGTCTGTTTCTCGGATACTCTATCCACCACTTCTACATTGAGCTTACTAGATTATATATTGAGACTCATAACTCATTCCTGTTTCTATGTAATAGACATGCTAAAAATATAACTTCGGTTTCTAATAATTACTATCATAAAGACAATAGAAATCCCATCCCTACTCAATGGCATCAAATCTTTTCTAAGAAGGCAACTGGCAGATAGATCTATCCTATGAAACAAAATTGTCAATTAAATGACTAGCCTGTATTATCTCCTGTTTAAATGAATTAACTTATGACGTGGCCATCTTGAGCATCCAATTCTTCCAGAAGCACCAACGAATGCCAATAGTGAGCAAAAAATAGCCCATATTCTTTTCAGCATGTAAGCACCATGTACACTTGTAACAAACAAAATGAAATTCTCATTAAAATCATGTTAACGGAAGATAAAATAAAATAAAACAAATTATAAGCATGCCTGCAAAATCTACGATTTTGTAGGTGTGCTCATTAAAACATTTATTACCTGTCAAAAAGGGAAATAAACCAGCATAACTAAAAGAGAAAAGATATCAAGTTTTGTTTTGTAAACTAATTACTCTTCTTGCTTCAGAAAGTTTAGCTCTGAGCTTTATGATCGTTAGCTTCTGTCGATTTACTTGCTCAAGCAAGTGCTAGTTAGTATTTGTCATTGATTTCTTGGCTTCCTTGTATTGATTCTTCTTTAGGTTCATATCTTTCCATCTATTAACCTAGTCTAGTAAATCTACCCCGAATGTTTTATTTTCTTCATCTTTTAAGGCTTCATTTGCTTGACACTCTTTCAATTCCTTTTTTAATTCTATGATTTTGGTTTCATATACTCGGTCAAGTACCCGTTGAAGGGTTTCTTCATCTTGGTCATGAAATGAATTATCAGATTGAGAAGAATTAAGATTATTCACATCCTAAACCGGTGAAGGGATGCTCATAAACGATGGCTGAGGGAAAGACCCACAAGCATCGATAAATGATGGTGCTATTTCAAACTTACTTGGATCAGTAATGTTTTAGGCCAATGATTTTTCAAGATTCTTCACTACGGGAATAGGTTCATTCATATGCATTGTCTCAGGAATTAAAGATGAAACATCATCCTCAAGTTGAACAACAATTGGCTGAGTATTGTGTTGAATGGTTATAGGAATGGAGGCTATAGTCATGCTTCGAGTGGATCTTCATGCACCAACAGACACAGAACCCTTTGAATTAGAATCTCTTCTATCACAACAAACTTGTGCTAACTGTTCAAGTTTTCTTGTTTATTCATCAAAAGGTTTTTTAGGAGTGCACAAATCAGAGAGGAATTCATGAGTAACAGAATCAAAATTTACATCATTCATCAATTCACTATCCACCTTTGTGGATGCGCTGAAACATTTGACAGATGGATATGGGTCCATATTAGTTCCAGCATCTAATGGCTCAACCTTATTTGTAACATCATTACTAATATGAGTATCTAAAGACGAACTTGCTTCCTGTAACCTACTAACCCCTAGCTCAGCTTTATGAACATCATCCACTTCAAATTTTAATGGAGCTTTATGCTTTCTATGAATTTTTAGGAGGAGGATTAGGCCAATACTATGTCAACCCTAGCTTGTTTTCAGCCAATAATTCATCCCAGGATTTGCAAATAAGGGATAACTGATGCTGAACTAGAATTTTAATCAAACCATGGTGGAACAAGCTCCTATCAGGGTTTCCTATAGTATTTTGCATTGAGTGTGCCATTTTCTTCAAGCTTTGAAGTAGGTAGAAATGTAGATTAAGTTTACAACCCCTCAAAGCTAATAATAATTGCAGATGATAATAATGGAGATGAGAGAAGCGGCCGTCACAAGAAACATACCTGACTAAACTTTCATAAGACGCTCGCCATTTCAGTTTTAAGAATTTAACTGAAACCCAAAACTTTAGCTTTGCATTAGCGGGTAAGGGTAAAAGTAATGACTTGCACCTTTTCTTATCAACCTCTCCTCCTTTAGATCAACGTTCTCCGGTCTGAGGAAGCTTTGTTGCTTCTGCAATTTTGTCTTCATTGATTATAAATTTAAACCCCTCAATTTGAGCCACATTCTCCTTCAAGCTCAAAGCGAATTGTCTAGTGACTTCACTATTATGACCACTGAAACATCTAAAGAATGAACCCCATCCTATTTTTTTGAATAATGCAACAACTTCCTCATGAGCTTCCACCAGCTCAGGCCCCGAAATCTCGAATCGGCTGAGAGGAGCCATTTTCTCATCACTGCAACTCTGGTCTTGGTTTGAAATGAAGGTAGTTGTGAAGATTGAAGGAATAGCGATCCAAGTGAAAGGCATTATGTGAACCATCAAATCCCTAATTTATTCATACGTGACAAGAAAGAGAACCCCAAATTGGTCCATGGTAACCAAATTTCGAAATAATGCGAACAAATGTCCGCATTTTGTTCTATGAGTAATGGCTAGACTAGTCGTGCCTAACCAAACTCTCAGAAATCATTATGTTAACACTTCCAATTCTAACTGAACTTCGTCATTCAAAATAATACAATCCAGGGATTGATAACCATATGATACAAAAACCGAAGCATTGATTATACATAGACTAAAATGATAGCTTCGTACGGGCGCCATAAATGGTAATGGATACCAATCATTATGAAATTGAATTTGAATGACACGATTACATCATTAAACTAACAAATGTCAGTTGTATTGATTGGTGTCAATAATTAAATCCAAAACCGAATGTTAATATGATATCAATCTTTATGTAGGTGATTTGAAAATATCATTATCATTGAAATACCTATGAACAGATGTTATCAAACCAACCATTCGTATCCTGTACCAAAAACACAACTCTCAATCAATAATAAACAAGGATTACACATGAAGGGCAATCGTGCTCATAAACCGGATGATGTGAAGTCATCATTACAATCCATAATGTCTCCTATAGTTTCATAATTACAATAGCAAGATCAACTTTAGATAATATTTAAACCACTCAAAACCATATTTATACATGTAATTGATTCAAGGATAACATAATATGGTTTTGAATGAACTCATGAAATCGAAATCACCTATGACCTTATAAAAACTAAACATTAAATCAAAATTCGATTATTATGATTATATCACAATGAATATTTCGAAATGATATATACAAATTTGATCTTTATCTATTTTGTGAAACATATGCATACTTTCCATAATTTGAATAATGACATGATATTAAAAGATAAAGTTTAATTTAAAAGTATATTAGTATCAAGGTTATAAAATATTTCGATTATTTAATCAGCCCTAATCATAAAATTTACAAAAACTTATGATAATAAATATCTTATCAAAACCAAATTTGTAACATGCTCAAAATGTGTTTTCATTTTAATCCAAAGAACTAATTAGCATACTATACCTTAAATCTCATGAATCAATATATAATCAAATGAATTGATAATGATTAAAATTGATTATATATAAAATTTACAAAATTAAGAGCTGCTAATTTATCAAATTTATGAAAGTATTCCATAACTTTCTAATATGACTCTTAACTCTTCTGAAATATGAGAGTACCTTCAGAATCGAAGATTCTGAACGCACTCTTATATAATTTTTATAATAAATCACAGAAGAGAACCAATCATTTTATTCAGCATAGTACAAAAATTGAGAGGGTTGTTGCATGCCAACATGTCCATAGTGACCCAGTAGAGTCCTCTGGAACATAGCTAGATCTCCATATCTACTTTCCATGAATGGAAATTGAACGGAGTCAAGAGTTCGATGGAATAAGCCATCTCAAATTGCTGGAGTGGATGCTTTCACTTGTTAAAACCTACAAATCACAACAATACGGGCACTGTAAGGTCGAACAGCCTGCACATTTTAGGATTTCATCACACCCAGCATAGTTGATCAAGCAAGCTTGACCAACAATTCCTTAACTTGGGGTATTAAGTGGTAAGGCTTGGCTTCTGGTGCAATGCTGGATTTTTGAGCTTTTTCTCAATTTTTCATGCAAGATCTATCAAAAATTTTGTTTTTGAGAGATCTGAGTTCGTCCCACCATATTAATTTTTCACAGTATTCTAGGCACTGAAAACACAGTCTCACAAACAATTCAGACAATTAAGCATAAAATTGGCAAGATGGTGTTGCAATGGAAGTAGCAGCTATATATAATCAATGAACGATGAATAATACAATACAATGATCATGCAAGATGCATGAATGCCAAGACAATTTGAATTCCCAAGGAGGTCATTCAAATTGAATGAATGGGTGTAGCTTAACTCCAATGAACCCCAATGAGGTTAACTGATGTCAAACTGGCCATCAGAGGTGGTTGGAGGCGCCCCTGTTTACTCCAGTTCATTAAATATTAATAAAATAATCAATATAATGAATGGAGGCACCTTCACCACTTAGCTTAACTCATTGTAACCATCAGTTAGAAATTAGGTGCATTTATGACATTGAGACCACCTTCGGAGTGCTCCAGTTAGCCTCCCTGAATGAAGGAGAAGGCTTAGTTGGTCTCCTTGACTGAAGGTAGGCATGGGTGTGCTCATGTTGATGTCAAAGTGCGCTGATATGATGCCGATTAAGTCAATAAAACTTAGGGTAGTGGTTTAACAAGGTCAAATTGACCAAATTAAGCGTGCATGGTGGGTAAATGTCTCCAACAAAGTGTACTTTTTGACAAGATTCTTTTAATTATCATTGTGGCAAGGGTTCCCTTAACCATTCTGGAAATATTACAACGGAAAATAGGCATCTCTACAACACTAGAGTTTGGACCAAATCCCTTCTTTATTGTTGCTTTCTTACATAGGTGAGATGACTACAAGGGGTGACACAGTTCTTTGAAGATTTGAACCTGTATTAAACTTCCTTCTTTCCCATTGAACCATGACCTTTTTAACTCTGGAAAACACCACATGCTTGATAGGGAAGGTATTAAGGAAATGGACATCGAAGACACCTTTTTTTGTCGGCAAATACAAGACCATTGCAACATGATAATCTATCAAGTAGATAACATAAGGAGGAGCTCGACCCAAAGTCTACTTGTACTTCCTCTCAAGATTGATCATGTAATGATAAAGCGATAGAAAGGAGGAAGAGTGTTGGTGGCTCTCTCACGACTAAAAACGATGTCTATTTACGTCAAAAGCTTGATTTGAGAGTTTCATTGTAATTTTCTCAGAGACTTGTTCAATAGCCCGCTGCAGCCAAATGAGGCTTGTGCAATAGCCTCCCCCTACTTCTTGTTTGTCTTGTCTTTAAAGAGTTGGATAAACAACTAAGTGTCACATTCAATAAAAGTGAACTCTCCACTATAGTTAGCTTCCCATTAGACATACCAACTACCATATTACATTTAATTTCACATATACCTAGAATTTTTAGTTTTAAATTTTGTTTTTTATTATTTTTAATGTCTAGCAATTATAAACCCTCTTTTATAGATTTATGTCCCATACAAAAATGTCTTACATCAATTAAAAAAAAAACTAGAATATTATAATTTAGAAATTCTTAAATTTAATTTATATTTTTAAATGTTTTGTTCAATATTGAAATATTGCAAAACTTTCAAAAAGTTTGCAATTTACCTTCTGAAAAATGCAAAACTAATAACAATACATTTTTTTTATGAGTTACGGAAAGTATATTAAGTTAAAATTCAGAAGAGGTTTTAACTGTGAAATGATTTACCAAAAGTACATTAGAGGTTTTAAGTGTGACATCTTAAAATTTTAGAAAAAGTTCTAATTCTAAAATCTCTTAGCTCGATAAGTATTCTACTAAATTTAATAGTAGTCTAAATTTCTTATGATGATGGATGATGAGTCGATCGAAATTAATACATAGAAATTATTAATAGTTGTCTTTGTTATTGGTTACATAGTGGGAGATAGAAATTATTAATAGTTGTCTTTGTTATTGGTTACATAGTGGGAGGATAGAAATTATTAATAATTGTCTTAGTTATTGGTTACATAGTGGTTGGAGAGGTTAATGTGTATGCATGCATCTTTGTCAACCATTTTTAAAAATGAAAATATACATTAAGTATTTTAAAGTTTTGTTTTTTTATTTTATTTTTTAAGCAATTTATTTATTATTATTATTTTTTTAAATTTTATTATAATGGTTAGATTGGAAAGAATAAAATGCTGAGAATATGGGATTATTTTTTTCAATTATCATATTATAATGATTAAAATGAAAGATGTAAAATATTGGATTTTTTCCACTATTTTTATCCAATAGTTGGAATGAGAGATATAAAGTGTTTGACTTTCAAGGGGATTTTTAGCCAGAATCTAGTGAATTTAACCCATAAATTTTGTAATTTCTGTTATTTGTTTTATGATTTTAAGCTTTAGCTGTGTTTTTGCATGTTTTGGAAATTCAGTGAAAATTAATGGCCGTGAAAATTTATGGCCATAAACTCAAAAAATCTTAGCCAAAAACAGAAGGAAAACAATAGTCCACTATTTAGACAACTAGATAAAAAAAAAATATTTTAAGTCAAAATAATCTTCTCTTTAAACCACAGATACATTTATGTAAATGCGTTGCCAGCTTTCAGCCAAACTACGTTTGCGAATGCCTCTTTAAACCACAGATACATTTATGTGAATGCGTTGCCAGCTTTCAGCCAAACTACGTTTGCCAATGCCGCAGCACATTTAAAAATGTGTCCAAACCGATAAATATGTGACAAACATAACTATTGCGAGTACCCACTCCTGCGGAAGTCGGCTTTGCCATTCAATCTTAATCTTAACAGCACACCCTCACACGCCTCGATAAATATGTGATAATAACCGTTTCAGGCATATAGGTATATGCGCCACATTGCCTAAATATGTCACCAATTGAAAGATCAAGTTGGTCAAAGACAACTAACCAATCAAGTTTTCGGGGGCCTGTTCCCTACCGTCTTCTCGATTCCCAGTCGCGATCCTAGTGGGCTAGCTATGGAGCAAACCTCCCTCCATCGGACGGAGGAGGAGCAAAGTCATTTGCTCCTCCTCCTCCGTCCGATAGAGAGAGGTTTGCTCCATAACTAGCTTATTCCCGATCCCACCTTCTAAAATCCGATGCGCCACCAAATTCCCGGCAGTGAGGGTCAGCCCCCAATGACTCGTCACAAATTGAAAGATAAAGTTGGTCAAAGACAACTTACCAATAAAGTTTCCAAAGCCGATTTACTGCCGTGGTTCCAGTTCCCATTTGTGAGTCCGTGACCCATCTTCCAAAGACCCATCTGCCGCCAAAAGCCCGCCCATTAGAGTCGGCGAAAAGCCTCGCCTTCAGAAGTTCAGACTCAGCCCACCGTCACCAACGGTTTAGCTGAGTCCACAGATGCCGCTTTCCTTCGCTATAAATCAAAGATACTTTTACTTACTCTCCGTCCTCACTCTCTCTTTGTCGAAGGATTGAAAAGTGCTATTTTTCTCTCCGTCTTTTTTTCATTCAGCTCATCTTCTCACTTTCTTTTACAGTCTGCCTCCATGGCTCCCGGATATCAAGAAGGAGTAGTCGATGGCAACGCTAATGCCGCCAAGGAAGCCCATTACATTGGCGTGAGAAAGAGGAAGTGGGGTTACGGTGCGGAGATCAGAGACCCCACTACTAAAAAACGCTTTTGGTTGGGTACCTGGGACACCGCTGAGGAGGCAGCGACCGAATATGACAAAGCCGCCAAAATACTGAAACATCCTAACGCCAAAAAGAATTTTCCCTCTTCCGACAGCCAAACCCTCGCAGAGCAGCAGAGCCGCAGAGCCACGTTTGACAGGTTGATTGCCTTTAAGGCCGCATCCTCCTCCGCGAGCATCGCCAGCGTTGAGGCCCTTCCGCTTACCCCTGCTGCCCAAAAGATTAATCTTCGCAACAAAATCAAGAAGAAGTTGCTAGCCAGATCTGACATTGCTAAAAGTGTTAAACCCTGGACACAACCTTTCCTGAATCGCAGAGTGGGAGTGCAGGGAGTGGGGAATGACAGTTTGGGCATGATTCGTTCCAGTATGCGTCCTGAGCTTCATCTTCGCAATCCCTGCGGAAACCCAAACCCAAACCCTAGCTTTAACCCTAGTCATTCCTTCAATTTTGTCGACAACGCTGCGGATCTGCAGCAGCCGCCGGTGGTGATGACTTTGTTCGGAAGGACTCTGTGGCCTCAGATCCGCACACATGAAGGCCATGGGTGGGTGTGAGCGGCCGCAGGGAAGAATCGACTTCATGCAACCTCTAACGACGATTCTTCGCAACCCATTCCTCCTGAAATGAAGAAGGTATCACAGCAGCTCTTCGATTTGAATCTCGAAGCAGAAGAAGATTATGAAGGGAGCCATGTCGCCAAGGCCTTTTGATTTGAATCTGCCTCAGCATGCAGAAGAACATTGTTACAGATTTCCATCCTTTGATTTAATTGCATTCATTCATGGTACTAAGATTCTGCAGTATTGATCACCTTTTGTGGAATGAAATTTCGTAGGGGTATGCAATTCGATATCTATACATTATGGATACGATACGGTTGCGTTTTTGTCAATCTATTTTTATGTGTGAGTTGTGACTGTGCATTCCTGTTGTGTTCTTTTGGGCTGCATTCCTGGTGTGTTCTTTTGGGCTGCATTTCACTGTTCAAATTGTGAAATTCAAATCTCATCACCAGCTTCAAGGTAATAAAATTCTTGGCGATGCCATAAGTGTTTATGCACATGAATGAAAGTGTTGCAAATTTTGTTTTGGTTTCGACTTTAGAAAGATTAAGCGACCTCGAAGGCTAAGAATTATGTTTATGGAAAACTAGTATTTGACAATGAGTGATTAAATTTTTCTTGCTC
>LPNX010729219.1:33729-53855 GCA_001517045.1 Pseudotsuga menziesii | reverse complement strand
CTATACTAAGGTTTGGTATTTGAATCCTTAAAGAATATCTTGCTCATAAGAGTTGCATAAGTGAGAGGGAAGGATGGATATCAGAGTGAATAAATAACTGATTTCTAAGGTTGATCTTTCCCATGACGGTTTTTTAAGTACCTCACTTCTCATTCTCCTTGTAACATCATAGTTTATATTTTAAATTGAGTTGGCATAATACTATCACGATGTTGATATTTTTAAGGGTATCTTCTTCTAATAATGGATCCAAAAAGTAGTATCTTTACTCCACCCTCTTCTTTGTAGTTTTTACTAACCTTCATCTTAGTCTCTTGCACAATTACTCTCGTAAAGTTACGAAAACTGGTAGACATATAGAGAACATATAGTACTAGAACCAGAACTATAGCAATCATCCTTACATGAACCAGAACTATAAGGGAGCGTGGCTTAGACCGGGTCAACCTAGGCTCCATTTCCTCTCAACATTGAACTTACTTGACTTATCGAGACTTATGAACAATCCAGTATCTCATGACCCGCCCTGGCCAACTGTCCCTATCAAGCTTCCCTCGGACATTCCCAAGTTCAAGGGAAAAGCTGGAGAAGATTCTAGTCAACATCTTACTACTTTTAACCTTTGGTGCTCTTCCAATTCCTTACATGATGATTCAATCCGTTTGAGGCTATTTCAATGAACCCTCACGGGGCCTGCAATAAAATGATATATAGAGTTGCCAAGGGGGGCATTCGTTTTATTTGATGACCTTTCCATGACTTTCCTTAGTCACTTTCAGCTACCCGTGTGTTACGATGTTGGTACCAAATTCTTGTTGACATTTCGACAGGACAAAGCCACACATATCTCGAATCATATTCAAGAGTGGCGTAGATGAAAGCGGTTGATTAAATCCTTTATACCACCGAAATTTCTCCTTGAGTGGCTCCTCAAGTCGTTGTTACCTTACATCGCGAAGGATGTTTCTACATTCAAAGACAAAAACAAGGAACAAGCAATCTTTAGGGCACAAGAGTTGGATTTGATCTACGCTCAATCCATAATTTTGTATGAGATTATACCTAATGCACCGTGATCTAGTTTTGATCCCAAGATCAAGCCTCGACCACATGCCAATGGCATTGTGGGCTGTACAAGTACCAAACCTGTGGATTCGGTTGTGAAACAAGTGAGCCAATTGTCAATTAATCTACTCATGTAGGGACAAGCCACGACTTTGTCTCAACCCACCCAATCGGCGAGTGTACTTTCTGTGCAATCGTCGGACCAGAAGGGCAACCAACAGCCTGGAAGGAATAAGAATAAAGAGAAAAATAATCGTAAGGGTGGGAATAAGAAGGAAAATGCTAATTATAATGACAAGAACGCTCGTAATGCTGGGGGGGACAAGCAGACTAAACGTAAGGTAAAGTTTCCTTGCAAGTTATGTAAGGAGGACCACCTCACTCACTTGTGCCCTCAAGATTCATAGCACAGGGCCTAGCCATGCTAACTAATCCTTTACCCAGCAATCAAAATATGAACTTGAGGACCATTGATTCTCATTGTGCATCAGGTGGAGATCAAAATCCGTCGGAGGTCAATACTGGTCATGGTTGCATCAACATGGTGCACACTACTAAGGTTGTGACTCATGCGAAGGATTATGGTTCGTCACAACCAGACCTTGGAAAGAAACCCACTCCACCCAAGAGCCCTTTGCGTATTGAAAAACCTACGGATAAACCTGAAGTTGCACCTCGCATTCCTAAGGGAGTCTTAAAGTGTTCAAGGAACAATCCTAATTCCCGAGCTGCCCAAAACTATTCCATTGTCGAGGATTTGAACCAAACTCCTTGTGCGATGTCCACGCTTGAAGTACTTCAGACTTGTCCTCCACAGAGGAAAGCCTTGCTTTCTGCTCTTGGGGTTAATGATGATAACTCTTATTTCGTTATCAAATTTGAAACCATGGGAATACAACCTCGCTTTCCTTACCACGAGTCTCTTTTGATTCATGTAGAGTGTCCTAATATGAATGTCAAACGCACTGTTATTGATGAAGGTGTTGTTGCTTTCGTGATGTCTTTGTCATGTTGGAAGGGTTTGGGTTCTCCCGAGTTGTCTCAATCTACTACTACGTCGATTGCTTTTGATGGTAGATCATTTTAGCCGTAGGGGATTCTTCCTTCTCTTAAGGTCCAATTGGGAGGGAAGACCATCGTGATCGAGGTCAAGGTGGTTGATGCGCCCCTTGACTACAATCTTTTGCTAGGCGAGAATTGGATGTATAGTATGCAAGCCGTAGCCTCTTCTCTCTTTCATGTGGTATGCTTTCCATTTAATGGGAAGATCGTTATGATTGATCAGATGTCATTCCATAATCCAAGTGTTAATGCATCATCGGGAACTTCTATCCCGATTATCGATCATTTTTAGCCCACAACTGGGAGTGTGGTTGTGGGTATGTATCCGTCTCTTATGGGAACCTTTAGCTATCCTGTGCTTGTTCTTATGATTGGATCTAGTTTTGGTGGGGCTTTATCCTCGTTAAACTCAGTGTCTTTTCGCATTACCCATATGGAAGATCCTTGGATTCTTCCTTCACCACATGCTTGCTTACATAGGTGAGATGACTACAAGGGGTGAAACACTTCTTTGAAGATTTGAACCTATATTAAACTTCCTGCTTTCCCATTGACCATGACCTTTTTAACTCTGAAAAACACCACATGCTTGATAGGGAAGGTATTAAGGAAATGGAAATCAAAGACACTTTTTTCGGTTGGCACATATGTGGCTACAAGACCATTGCAACATGATAATCTATCAAGTAGATAACATAAGGAGGAGCTCGACCCAAATTCTATTTCTACTTCCTCTCAAGATTGATCACGATAGAAAGGAGGAAGAGTGTTGGTGGCCCTCTTACGACTAAAAACGTTGTATATTTATGTCAAAAGCTTGATTTGAGAGTTTCATTGTAATTTTATTAGAGACTTGTTCAATATCCCGCTGCAGCCAAATGAGGCTTGTGCAATAGCCTCACACTACTTCTTGTTTGTCTTGTCTTTAAAGAGTTGGATAAACTACTAAGTGTCACATTCAATAAAAGTGAACTCTCCACTATAGTTAGCTTCCCATTAGACATACCAACTATCATATTACATTTAATACCACATATACCTAGAATTTTTCGTTTTAAAATTTGTTTTTTATTATTTTTAATGTCTAACAATTATAAACCCTCTTTTATAGATTTATGTCCCATACAAAAATGTCTTACATCAGTAAAAGAAAAACTACAATATTATAATTTAGAAATTCTGAAATTTAATTTATAATTTTAAATATTTTGTTCAGTATTGAAATATTGCAAAACTTTCAGAAAGTTTGCAAAACCTGAAAAAAACAAAACTAATAACAATAATTTTTTTTTTATGACTTCGATTCACCAATATGAAATGATTTACCGAAAGTACATTAAGTTAAAATTTAGAAGAGGTTTTAAGTGTGAAATGATTTACCAAAAGTACATTGGAAGTTTTAAGTGTGACATCTTAAAATTTTAAAAAAAGTTTTAATTCTAAAATCTCTTAGCTCAATACGTATTCTAGTAAATTTAATAGTAGTCTAAATTTCTTATGATGATGGATGATGAGTCAATCTAAATTAATACATAGAAATTATTAATAGTTGTCCTTGTTATTGGTTACATAGTGGGAGAATAGAAATTATTAATAGTTGTCTTTGTTATTGGTTACATAGTGGGAGGATAGAAATTATTAATAATTGTCTTCATTATTGGTCACATAGTGGGAGGAGAGGTTAATGTGTATGCATGTATTTTTGTCAACCATTTTTAAAAATGAAAATATACATTAAGTATTTTGAAGTTTAGTTTTTAATTTTATTTTTTACACAATTTATTTATTTATTATTTTTTTTTTTTCAAAATTTTATTATAATGGTTAGATTGGAAGGAATAAAATGCTGAGAATTTTGGATTATTTTTTTCAATTATCATATTATAATGATTAAAATGAAAGATGTAAAATATTAGACTTTTCCACTATTTTTATCCAATAGTTGGAATGGGAGATATAAAGTGTTTGACTTTGGATTTTTAGACGGAATCTAGTGAATTTAACCCATCAATTTTGTAATTTTTGTTGTTTGTTTCATGATTTTAAGCTTTAGGTGTGTTTTTGCATGTTTTAAAAATTCAATGAAAATTAATGGCCATGAAAATTTATGGCCATAAACTCAAAAAATATAGCAAAAAAAGAAAGAAAGAAATCATCCCCTATGTAGACAACTAGATAAAAAAATTATTTTTATAATTAAAAATAAATTTTAAATGATAAAAATTTTAATAAAATAAAAATAAATGTTTTAACTCAAAATAATCTGCTCTTTAAACCACAGATCAGAAGTATCTTTATTTAGTACTTACCATCTTCAAAGTAAAATATAAACGATGGTGAGGTCCCTATATTTGGAAGGTCAAGCCATTTGAAGGTTAAGCTAGCATGAAGTCGAATCTCAATGTCTGAAGGTTGACCGGAATAACAGAGATCCATACAATTACAAACACGATATGACAGATACATTTATGTGCATGCGTTGCCACCTTTCGGCCAAATGACGTTTTCGAATGCCACAACACATTTAAAAATGTGTCCAAACCGATAAATATGTGACAAACATAACTATCGCGAGTACCCACGCCTGCGGAAGTCAGCTTTGCCATTCAATCTTAATCTTAACGGCACACCCTCACATGCCTCGATAAATATGCGATAATAACCGTTTCAGGCATATAGGTATATGCGCCACATTGCCTAAAAATTGTCACCAATTGAAAGATCAAGTTGGTCAAAGACAACAAACCAATCAAGTTTCTAGGGGCCTGTTCCCTACGTCTTCTCGATTTCGAGTCGCGATCCCACCTTCTAAAAGCCAATGCGCCACCAAATTCCTGGCAGTGAGGGTCAGCCCCCAATGACTCGTCACGAATTGAAAGATCAAGTTGGTCAAAGACAACTTACCAATAAAATTTCCAAAGCCGATTTCCTGCCGTCCAGGGATCAAAATTGAGGCCGTCAGGGCCCGTCAAAGGCCTCTCAGCCCGTCAGTGAAGGGGTATCTCAATTTTCCCCGTCATATAAAATGAGGTTTCGAATTTTTGACATTTAAAAAAAAAATTATTTATTTAAATATAAATGACATTTAAAGGGCTGTCATTAAAATCGCCCATCATTAATTTTTTTTATTGGTGACAGGCAATCCTGACTCCTACCAGGCTGCCAGCATTTACACTAGGCTACGTGGTTCGGACTGTCTCGAGTCTCGAGTCCCCAATCCGATCCGGCTTTCCCTCCTACGTCACTCACTTACTCTCACGTGATATAAATGATAAAGGATAATTACTTACACGCATCCATCGCCCGGCCCTACCCTGCCGCTCTACACGCATACGGCAGATTGGGTAAATATTTCTAACATCGTGCCCAGTCGGGCCAGTCCCACTGACCACGCTCCGCTCCATCAAGTAGCGACTCTCGACTCCAGGTATTCCACCCCATCTCTAGACTCCAATGGGGGATTTGGGGTCAAAGAATTCGACCGTTGGCCCGGATCACCAGCCAGCCCTCTTCTTAGCCTCCCATTTGATTGTTTTCTTTATCACCTCATTTGGGCGGATCTTAGCTTGTCTTCCGATCCATTCATTCAGTTTGGTTGTTATTCAAAAAATGGTGATGGCTCCAGAGGTCAATGCCATTCCTGACGAAACAACGGTAGGGATTGATTTCTTCCATGTAGATTGATTTCAGTTATTATGGATTCAGTTTTTATTTTGATTGTGGATTGCATTGCAGGCTCAGATTTCTCAGAAGAACGAGAAGGAGGATGCTAAGAAGGATGAAAGACGTTGGACTCTCAATGATTTCGACATTGGAAAACCTCTCGGCCGGGGGAAATTTGGCAATGTATATCTTGCCAGAGAGAAGAAGGTTAGTTTCTGTTCATACCCTCTTTGCTTCTTTTCTTTTTTACACAAGTGTCCTGGTAAGCAAATCTCGTTCTTTACCATTCGTTTGAGGAGTCAAATATGTCACTGATGAGGTTTTGGGAAGGGTTTTTTCATAGGTTTTAGGTGAATGGTGTAATGGGTCAGAGGAATAATTTCAGATCTCATCTTGTCTTTTATTTTTTGTTATTATGCATTGTACATGACATACAGTCAACTTTGAGTTGTAATCCTGTTGAATTCATGAGTGAATCGTGATTGCCTTACCCAGGTTTGCAAAATTTAAGCAAGCCAGGGTTTAATGTGTCTGCACCTGTGAAATTCATTAGGATATGGACTTAGTGTCAGTTAATGATGGAGTACAGCCCAACTTAATAAACCCTGGATTCCTGACCGAGGTGGTTTTAAGATATGCTGTCGGATTGAAAGGGTCTCTTTTCTATCAGGGCAAGTAGAGAGGTTTCAGTAATTTTCTTTTACCATGAGCAGGATGCTCTAGGTTTGCATCCACTAAACACCATAAAGTGTTTGGAGTCAAATTGGAGAATTTCGCGCGTTATCTGGCATTAATCCTCGTCCTATCGGGCGCCCCTATGTACCCTGGAGCAAGAGGAAACATAACAAAAGCAGCGCGCTTGTATTAAAATGCAAGTCTTACCAACACAAAATAAAAATAAAAAATGTTGAACTGTTCTGCATATTTAAACCTTGATACCGTTAACCTCATCGATAGATGACTAGATTCCCTAGCAGGTGGTTTGTTGATGTGTTGAATATATATGACATAGTATTCCAGTTTGGATGCTTGATGGGTTACATAATATTTCATAAGTTTTGCTCCAGACTTTGTTTTTTTTAGGAAAACTGTAATATCCCTGCTCCTTACTACTGACTGTTGACAGCACCTTACTGCTGACTGTTGACAGAATTTATGTTGTAAGTACCTTACTGCTGAGTTTTCCATTTGGAATTGAATGTTCTTTTGGTCTTCTTTGATGTTGTCTCCTCTTCAAGACGTTCTACTTCTGCACTGTCTGATTCTGGACAGACTTATAGCCATCATAACTTTATACTATTCTCGGAGGATGAGCCAAAACTCACCCCAATTTATACTATTCTGGCCCCAATAATGGGAACTAACGCTTATGATCAGCAGGTAGAATTGATGGGTGGATTTAGACAGGACAAATAACAATCAGTAGAGTATAAATAGATACATTTATTCTTACGGCTAAGGTTTTTTCCACATAAAAATATCAATTTTTAAGACTAAGTTGCTTAGATCATCTTACTTTTTAAAATAGATCATTGTGTCAATTCCAAAGTAAGGAATTAAAAAAAAAAGAGTTGACCATGATGAAATGGTGAGGCTTTTTTATTTAAATACTCATTCTAGGTTATTTTAAGAATATGTATATATTTAATATTGGAAGGTTGTGATGACTTGTTTGTAAGGAGAAATTAAAAAGTTATATAATTTTAAATTATAAATTATATTTTTTAAATTTATTATTTAACTTTTTTAAATGAAATAGTTTATTTATTATAAGAATTGGAGCTTTTAGTAACTTTCGTTCTAGCAAACATTTATTATATTTAAATTACATTATGTAATGTTAACAAATGATATTTACTATTCCAAAAACTAAAATTTTAGTAAGATTTCCAACAAAAATTATCCAAAAAATTTCAATTATATTATGTTTAAATGAGCGCCTTATTATTTAGCTTTAAAATTAGCAATGTGTGTATTCTACATCCTAAATATTTATAAAGAGTAATCCATAACATGGTTATGAAAGATGATTTGTATATTTAAAGATATTTAGATATTTAACGTTTTTCAAATGTGTTTTATATTTTAAGTTTTTTTTTTGTTTTAATGATAGTAGCATAATTCTGTAGTATTAACTTTTAATATTTATAGGCAATTTGAAATTCACAGCTAATAGCCATTTTCAAAGTATTGGACAGACTTATCATAAAGGTTGGTGACAACTTTATGTTTTATTTACATTTGAAATTTGAAACTTTTATGAGGATTCTGAAATGGCAGCCATTATTGTGTTTGTGTTGTCCATTAAGCCAGAGTTAGCAAACTGTTTCCACTTGAAGATGTCATAAGATGTCATAAGTTTTTATAGTTTCTCTTTGGACTGTGGTTGCGGTAAGAATACAAGAGCAGAACTTTTGGCTCTTTGGGCTGTTCTTAGAGTGAGTTGTTTGATGGGTCTGCCCATTCATTTGATTTTTGGTGATTCGATGGTGATTATTTATTGGATAAGCAGACTTACAGCCCTTGAAATTCCTACTCTGATGCACTGGTGTGATGAAATAAACTATATGCTGTAGCTTGTCCCACCGGTAATCTTCAAACATATCTTCCGAGAGCACAACATGCTAGCTGATGGTCTTCAAAAGCAGGCTCTGAAAATGGAATTGGGATCGAAACATTGGATGGGAAGGTCATTGAACATGGTCAATTCATACTTTTTTAGCTGCTGTTTATCATCTTTTTTCAGCGTTTGAATGACATGCAGATGTACTTCTTTCTCTGTCTGTTACATAGGAGACCTATCAGCTAGCAGGTCTTGCTTAGGAGTGTATGTTTGTAGGTCACTTTTGATTATACAGCATATTCTGACCTGATAATTCAGGGATGATGAGAAAAGTCTGCTACGATCAGATTTTGTTTCTATTTTGTTGACTGGCAGCCTTGCAGACTTTTCTTTCTATTTGTCTATATGCCGAACTGGAATGTTACTTCCTCCTCTCATGAAGATGGTTGATGTATAATATGTCTTTTGATTCATATGAATAACAAACACTAGTATTTTTTCATGTGAAAAAAAAAAGTTTTATTTAAAAAAAAATTTGTGTCATAAATTTAATTGAAATGCATTATCTTTTTAGCACATTTTTTTAATGAAGTGTGCAATTAATCTATTACTGTCATTTGAAATGTGAGTTTTTTTGAAAGCCCTTCATCAATGAAGGGCTGCATGAATATATAACCTTCAATATGAAATTAAGACCAGCCCTTCAATCTTGATCCCTGCTGCCGTCTTTCCATTTCCCATTTGTGAATCCGTGACCCATCTTCCAAAGACCCATCTGCCGCCAAAAGCCCACTAGAGTCGGCAAAAAGCCTGGCCTTCAGAAGTTCAGACTCAGCCCACCGTCACCAACGGTTTAGCCGAGTCCACAGATGCCGCTTTCCTTCGCTATAAATCAAAGATACTTTTACTCACTCTCCGTCCTCACTCTCTCTTTGTCGTACTTCTACTTACTCTCCGTCCTCACTCTCTCTTTGTCGAAGGATTGAAAAGTGCTATTTTTCTCTCCGTCTTTTTTTCATTCAGCTCATCTTCTCACTTTCTTTTACAGTCTGCCTCCATGGCTCCAAGATATCAAGAAGGCAATTCCAATAATGAAGGAGTAGTCGATGGCAACGCTAATGCCGCCAAGGAAGTCCATTACATTGGCGTGAGAAAGAGGAAGTGGGGTCGCTACGCTGCGGAGATCAGAGACCCCACTAGTAAAAAACGCTTTTGGTTGGGTACCTGGGACACCGCTGAGGAGGCAGCGACGGAATATGACAGCCGCCAAAATACTGAAACATCCTGACGCCAAAAAGAATTTTCGCTCTTCCGGCAGAGAAACCCTCGCAGAGCAGCAGAGCCGCAGAGCCACGTTTGACAGGTTGATTGCCTTTAAGGCCGCATCCTCCTCCGCGAGCACCGCCAGCGTTGCGGCCCTTCCGCTTACCCCCGCTGCCCAAAAGATTAATCTTCGCAACAAAATCAAGAAGAAGTTGCTAGCCAGATCTGACATTGTTAAAGTGTTAAACCCTGGACACAACCTTTCCTGAATCGCGGAGTGGGAGTGCAGGGAGTGGGGAATGACAGTTTGGGCATGATTCGTTCCAGTATGCGTCCTGAGCTTCATCTTCGCAATCCCTGCGGAAACCCAAACCCAAACCCTAGCTTTAACCCTAGTCATTCCTTCAATTTTGTCGACAACGCTGCGGATCTGCAGCAGCCGCCGGTGGTGATGACTTTGTTCGGAAGGACTCTGTGGCCTCAGATCCGCACACATGAAGGCCATGGGTGGGTGGGAGCGGCCGCAGGGAAGAACCGACTTCATGCAACCTCTATCGACGATTCTTCGCAACCCATTCCTCCTGAAATGAAGAAGGTATCACAGCAGCTCTTCGATTTGAATCTCGAAGCAGAAAAAGATTATGAAGGGAGCCATGTCGCCAAGGCCTTTTGATTTGAATCTGCCTCAGCATGCAGAAGAACATTATTAAAGATTTCCATCCTTTGATTTAATTGCATTCATTCATAGTACTCAGATTCTGCAGTATTGATCACCTTTTGTGGAATGAAATTTCGTAGGGATACGCAATTCGATATCTATACATTATGGATACGATACGGTTGCGTTTTTGTCAATCTATTTTTATGTGTGAGTTGTGACTGTGCATTCCTGTTGTGTTCTTTTGGGCTGCATTTCACTGTTCAAATTGTGAAATTCAAATCTTATCACCAGCTTCAAGGTAATAAAATTCTTGGCTATGCCATAAGTGTTTATGCACATGAATCGAAGTGTTGAAAATTTTGTTTTGGTTGCGACTTTACAAAGATTGGGCGACCTCGAAGGTTAAGAATTATGTTTATGGAAAACTAATATTTGACAATGAGTGATTAAATTTTTCATGCTCGAAAATTATGCACTAGTGCATATAGGTGCTCTATCTTCATTTGTTCAGGGATTGCTTCTATAATTATGGAATACAATAATTACATCCATATACACGGAATACAGAATTACTGGACAATAAAACACGGATGTAAGTGCTCTCTTAATCTTCACTTGTTCAGGGATTGCATCTATAATTATGGAATACAGTAATTGCATCCATATACACGGAATACAGAATTACTGGACAATAAAGCATGGATGTATATTATTGTGAAATTGATCTACAACACATGCACGTTTTGTTCATGAAGGAATGAGAATTCTACACATACACGTTTTGTTCATGAAAGAATAACAATTCTAAAATGTTACATTCAAAAGCAAAAATTTTACATGAGAAAATGTTTTGGAAGAAACGCATCTATAAGACTTATGTTACATTAATGTTACATCGACTGTTACGTACCAAAGGGTTACATCTCGTTATGATATTATATCTCCTTCTTTGGAAGTCTCATTAGTCATTAAACTGTAAATATCAATATTATCGTTTCACTAATTTCTCTCGGTGGATCTATTGAACGAATGGGCTCTTTCGAAAGAACAAAAACTGCATTGAATAAATAAAAAACACAAATGCATGTGTCCATATGAGCTACGGACAAGTTTAAAATATCGCGTTCAAAGTGTGAAATTGAAGCTTCATCACTAGTCTCTACGTACCACTTACTGTACTGTTTGTGCCCATTCGTCTATTTGCTTTGCTATATAGCTGATGGTCTGTTCCGCCGAAACAATAAGCCAATTCCAATGTATGAAAACCTTTTCCCTTAAAATAAGTATAACATAATAAAATAAAATATGATATGCTTATTTACACCTTTAGGTGACTCTATGGAAGCTATGGAGACTATGTGTGACCTTATGAGACTAAGCTAAAATCAAAATTAAAAAAAAATCCGAATACCTTAAAGTTCTCTTCACCTATATTCTGCCTGCGAATACTTATGTTTTTTTAGTTTTTAAACACCTTATAGATCACTACTTACTTGGTTTGATGTTCTAAAACATTTCACTTATGTCTACCCACTACGTACTTGTTTGGCAAATTAGTTTAAACTAATCCAATATTCATGCATTAATCAAACATTCATGCTTGTAGTAGGGCAAAAGCTTTACCTACGTGTATAAGCACCTGCCCTTTCCTCTCTATAGGAAAAAATGGTAGAGTCTCTGGTTGGAGAAGAACCTATAACAAAGGGTTAAAGGTAAATCAATGGAAAACTGCAACACAATGTCATAAATCAAGGCATGCATCTCTAAAAATTGCTCATATAGCCTTTGCATGGTGTAGGCTATATGAGCAATTTTTTGGGTTAATAATGCTTTAGTGATATTTTATTCTTATTTTCTTGTATATAATAATATGTATATTAATAGATCTATATAATGTCTCATGTTAAACATGGCTTGTTTGTTTGGCTAAGACATTTATGTCTTCTTATTAGTGTTGGAGAAACCTAATCCTTAGTATTTGATTGATATGGTTTTTACAGTTTGTTTTAATGGCATAGTAAAACTATTTTGCATGAGAGAATACACAATATTGTGATAGACTTATTCGAAAATGTTTTTTTTCAAATAACTTAAAGTGTGTGATCATCTTGTCAGTCTCGATCATTCATGTCTCTCTGAAGAGTTTCAACTCCACTTGATCCCAATTTGAATGGTGCATTATTGATCTAGTAAATTCTATTATCATTGCATGTTCTTCACATACATAGACCATATATTGTGCAGGAATCAAGTTAGAAATATGTTACAATATGCACCTTCCTAAATAGCTATTTTCCTAACACATTTGTTACAACATGCACCTTTCTAAACCACCAATTTCTTAGATTCATGTTCATAACATTATTTAAATGGAACTAGGCAATACATAAACATTTTAAATTCTTATAAAATTAAACAAATTGAAATTTTATTTTCAAAGATTTTTGTTTTTTTCCACAAACCTAAAAAGAAAAATGACAAAAATACATTAAAACAACCAAATGCACATTATTTCACTTTATGTTTGTGTGTAACATATATTATGGTTTTGTCAATTTCTTTATAATTTTAGTCTTACAATGGAATTTTAATTTTAACATGAATGCAAAATAGTCAATAGAGGATAATGAATCAATTTTTTCATATATAATTCATGATATTTTAATGTTAATATTAAAAAAATTCACATTCCCTTTTTTCACCATTATTGATAAGACTACAATAACAAGAAATTCAAAAAATTATTAAATCAAAACTAACATGAAATTTTACTTTGTAAACACATTTGAATATGGCTTTACATGATTTCTATCCTATCCTTAAATCACAATTATGAAAACATCCACCTATCCTTAAGTAACAATTATGAAAACATCAAGATATCAAAACATGAACACTCAAAATGGTTTCTTAAAAAAAAAATGCAACAACAATATTTTTAATCTTTTAAATCATAGTTGCCATTTTTCTTTTCTATAGTATTGTTGTGCTCTTTTTGATAAACTTTTTTTTATAATATTTTTTAGTATGAAGAACAATTTGAGAACAACCATATATATACACTTGATATAACTATCAAATTGAATTTGATAAAATGTCTATATAAATTAGTTATCCTAGATTGCTAAACTTTGCTTTGAATCTATATAGTCCTATCTAATGTCTTTAATGCTATTTTCTATTTTGTTTCATATTGAAAATTTTATAGTGGTTTTTTAATCTAAAAAATCAATACCAAAATCCATGAAATGTTTAAAATGAATACTATTTTTGGCTAAATTTACCATGTTATTATTTAAATAATTTACTTTAATTTACACCATTTTAAATTTGCAATCACTCAAAAACACTAGTTTGTAGGCCCATTATCTACCTCTATTCTTTACTATATGAATAGATAACAAGTTACATCCATTCATTTGAAAAAGGGCTGAATTTTTTAGTAGTGGGTGGGAAATAGTGGGACCGATTTTGAAATGAGAATAGGTGGGACATATAGCCAATAATCCTTTTCCCTCTCTCCAAGATTGCTTGCACCTGGGATACAAATAATTATAGAACCAAGATTACTAAAGAGAGGTCTCTCCCTTTAACCTACTACAATGAAACCATATAAATTAGAAGAAGGATTGCACAAATTACAAATAAACAATGTGGTTGAGACTAGAGTCGCTAAATAATTCAATCCTTTGATCCATATTCTATTAATTGTAGTTGTTGGTCAATGGAATGCAGTGGTATGAATAAATCATCATCTCTCTAGAGAGAATAGTGAATCAACTACTCGAAGATATAAAATTGGACACTTCTCTTCTAAACATGAAAATGGAACTCAAAAATGAATTGGAGCACCACCAAAATGTGCAACCATATTAGCACCACTATTTGTGAAGGATTTAGAAAAAAATATCAATTTTCAAATAGTGGTACAAAAGTTCTAGAGATAATGTGGGGATATAAAAGTGGTTCTAAGAGTTATGGTGAAAAACTGGAGCTTGTAAAATGTTATCTCTCAAATAAAATAAATTTATTTTTGATAGTATGAAGAATTTAAATAAGGAAACATCACTAACAGTTTTGAAGGCCTCTATTTTTTTATGCAAATTTCATGAAGTTGTGGTTTCTATGGCTTGGGAGAGGATCAGAACATCTCATTAGCCACCAAAAGATGGAAGATAAATAGCAGGTGGAAGACCCCTTTGACAGATAGGAATATTGTTGAAACTGTTTACACCATCGCAACGTTTTTCAAACATCAATCGGAAGTTGTGAAAACTTCAGATCAGAGAGCTAGTTCTCATAAGCGCTGCAACGACGGAAGAAATACAGACTAAGAGTTTTGATGGAGAGAGGTTTTGAGTTCCAATCCCAGATGAAATCAGTTTTGAACTCAAAAACTTTAACAAATCGGCGAGCTAGTTCTCAAAGGCGCCGCAACAGCGGAAGAAAAACAGACTACGACTTCCACAAGTAGATGAAAACTTCGTCATCGGAAAGGCTAAAGACTAACCGGTGGTGAAACAGTTAAATGTGGAGCTGCAACGATGGATGAAAGACTTACTGGAGGTTCTGAAATAATGGAAAGACATCGCCAAGGAGAGGAACTAAAGACTATGCACCGGAGCTTGAAAACATAAAACCGGTGGTGAATTAGTCCTCTAAGTAGCCGCAACGGTGGAAGAAATATAAACTACGGGGTCCGCAAGAAGATGAAACTTTGGCGTCGGAACTCAGAATCACTAGTTGTTGGCAAGATAGTGAAATTGGAAGCCGCAACGACAGAAGAAAGAAGATGAACATCTCCGATACTGTAGTTATTACTGCTGCCGATCACCGATGTGTTAGTTATGGAGAATGCCGATTATGAACGCAGATGTGATAAAAGAAGAAACCTCTAACAATCGATGAAGAAGTCATCGCGACACTGATGATGTAAGGAGCGTCGATACTGCAGCATCAAAGAGACTTGGAGCACCAAAATGGTAGAAGAAAGAAGACTAAAGGTGTGATTCAAACTTTGATTATATGCTTCTGGTAGCGATAAAACTAGTTCGTTTCACCTCCGAAATTGAAGCAAAAAAGTAAAAAGGGGTTTCGAGCGGATTGAACGAGATGGGGCACTTAAGTTAAACGCCGATACACTGGGTGTTGGCAGCAATTTCACAGCAAACCAGCAGTAGTGGTTATCAGCTACCACTTCAGTCATTAAAAGATCGCCCGATGAACTAGATCTTCACAATGAATAAACAAATTGTTAGCAAGGGTTCAAAGCCCTAATCGGGAAAAAACTATGGCTTTCATTTATTTTTTATGCAAACAGATCGGATTTTCAGGATCTGTAAATTTTGTAAAAGGCTATAAAGCCCATGATTATTTCATTAATAAGGGTTCGACTCTGGGGATTTATGAACTTGTTCCATTATCAAGCATCTCATCTGGTTTATTCCAAGTATAAGCTCTTTTGTTGTGATTTGTTCAGCCATCTCTTTCTTTACCGTGTTTATTGCCTGAATGTGCATTTAGGTAATTTTTAGATTGATTAAAGGGTCGATAGCTGTCATCCTATTGGTTATTTAGTGATATTTGATTTATAAACACCATCCTCAATAGGATTTATCCATTTATATGCATGTGTTATGTGTGTAAGTCTGTCAGCTTGGTGAGTTCTCCATCCCTGCGCCTTTTTGTCAAACTACTGAACAAGTTGTAACTAAAAGCCTTGTGATTAAGTGAGCTTCATGCATGTCTTGAGAGTGAGAGGTTATATAAGTTATCCGGCTTGATCCAATTCAGAAAAAACCCAAAAAATAGTTTAAGTTACTAGGCATCCTCGAGCTACAACCTAGAGGAGTTTCCTGGAGTGATAACAAGTGGCGCCGTTGCCGGGGAGAGGAGATTGAAGATCAGCTTCCCTGGGATATGACATAGATCAATGCTTTGATGATAGACAAGGCTTGGACATTATTATGGTTGTAATCATCTATCTGGCGACTCAATTGATATAAGGTGGCTTCAAGAAGACCAAGTACCAGAGAAAACCCAAAGGGGCCACCAGCAACACCAGTTTCAGATCTAGAAGAAATTTTGAGGAAAGCTAGGGATTTTCTAAGACAGACCAGCAGTGCTGCACAAAATGCTACATCAGGTATTTCAAGAAATCTTTTTGTTGATATTTCTTCTGCTGAAACTTTTAATTCCCAGAAATTTTTAGATACATCAGAAAAATCTAGCGCTTGGGCATCTTCAAGCACTACTGCTTGTGAAGGTCCAATCCCTGGTGAGTTCACTGGGATAAGTATACCACCACCTTCTCAGCAAATATCCTCATCAGTGCTACCTTCCACCTCTGTCTCCATACCCATTTCCAATATGGATACCCGTCAATTGTCCAAGATGCAAAGGATCCTAGTAGCTAGGTATGCATCCCTAGTTTTGCCAAATCCTCTCCTAGCCATGCCTACCAGGGATTACCTCAAGTATATGCCTAAGTTTACAAGGGAAGGGGATTTCACTGCTGAAGAACATCTAGAGGCTTTTTATAGCTATGCTGAAAATATAAATATAGAACAAGAAGACATATGCACCAGAGTTTTTATGCAAAGCCTAGATGGCCAGGCTAGAAAGTGGTTTAAGGAATTGCTTGTTGGGTCAGTGGCAGGCATAGAGGCCCTAGATGACATTTTCCTAAAGCATTGGGGAGAGAGGATAGACCACCTCTACTACATCACAGAGTTCAACAACCTAAGAAGAGAAGATGGTGAGTCTGTCTCCAACTTTTCCAAAAGATTCAACAACACATACAACAAAATCCCTATTGAGATTAAGCCCACCTGTAATATCCCCACTTGTCATACCCTAAATACTTTGTAAACTGTAAAAAAATGTTTACTGTAATTGTTGTGGTGAGGAGCTCAAGGCCAAGGTCCCACCAGAAACAAGACCTGGAAACCTATACGAGTAAAATTATCTAAGTGGTAAACTTAGGAGATGGAATTCGACACAACTTAATGACGAGCGACTGAACCCACTGGGGCTAAAAGTGAATGTTTTGGGAGATATTTGGATGTCGTAGTCGTAAATACCATCTTAGTTATGGTAGTGCTAGGGGTAAGGTTCAAGCTCCGCTTTCGACGTAAATCACCCCAACTAAGACACAACAATTCCAACTACGAAATAATAGTTTGGTTAATATCACGACATAAAAGAGGAACACTCTGGAGATTAATTTGTTAAAAAACCATACCCGGATAACTATATCAGCATACTTAGATTAATTTAGATAATGATGTACAAGTTACCCTTGACTAATATATATGTTGACATATATTAGCGACCAAGAAAGTTATATAAAACTCAATACCGATGGACTAATGGTCATGGGGATTCTAAAAGGCTAAAAACAATACCTAAGAAAAAAATATTGAATATAATGAAGAATGCTAAAAAAAAACCCTTACTTTTGTTTATATTGGTATATTATGGATAATATCTCTTTCCTTCATGGGAAAGAGCGAATTAAAACAAAGTAATTACTTTTCTTTCCTTCATGGGGAAAGAAGGAATAAAGAAAGGTAATTACTTTTTCCTTTGTAGGGAAGGGCAATTAAAAGGAAAGCAATTATTCCTTTCCTTCATGGGAGGAGCGAATAAAGGAAAGCTTTCTTTATTTTTCCTTCATGGAGAAGAGCAATGGGAGGAAGATTTTTTTGTTGTTTCCTCATGGGGGAATATTTCTAGGGTTATTTATTTGTGAGGAAATCTCACTTGTGGGAAACGGAAAAAAGGATGGCAAGCTCATGGGGAGATGTATGCGTCTTAGGTAGAGGTTTTTGGTGCCTGCTTATGGAATTACCCATCGCGGGGCTGCGTGCGCGATTTGGAAGGGGTTTTTGTTTAGAACCTGACCCTCTGCGCTTTACCTTGGTGAGTACCTTACAACCGGTATGATGATGCATGCAATCATTACCTTTTGATTTTTATTGTGTGGCAGGCTGAACTAGATCGGTGAAAAATGATCATGAACTGAATATCATCTCAAGCGTTGCTGGCTGTGTGTCCTTCCTTTGTTTTAGAGGTATTTTCCTTCCTACATTGAAAAACATAACCTGAAAGTGTATTCAATTCTAAACCCTGCATCTGGGAATAAGATCCATAGGATCGACAACACTTGACGGTGATTCTGAGCCAAGGAAGTTGCATACCTTTATCCCGAACAACTGCCGACCCTCAGAGAGCCCTATTTTTATTTACAGCTTTTATTTTTTTTCCTTGGAATAAGATCTTTATGAATCTATAGTTTTATTATGCTTCTAAAACATTACTTGGGGTCATACCTGTAGGATCTGATATACTTGTCTGCGATCCATATCAAGGCGATCGCATACCCCCTTTTTCCCCAACTTTGTGTAATCTATAGAGTGAGGGGCTTTAGAGTTATGATGCTTGCGTGGTTTAAGTTTTAATTTTATTCTGAGGGATCGAATGTGTGGAAAGTGTGAGCACCAATTCCTTTATGGCGTGATAAATTTCCTTTTGTTTGCTTGAGTATGCCATGAGATGATTCTACCACGGTGTTGAGTTTATTGCCGATTTGAGTTCAAATTAAAATCAATGTGTGTTAATTTTATGATCCGAGATTAGTTTTCCCTCTAAGATCATTTATTTTCCCTTGGTCGCTTCTAGTTATTTGATCCACAGTCCATGGCTGTAATCCTTCTATGGCTTGTGAAAATTTCAAATGACAACATTTGGAAGGTTACAATACCCTGTATGCTTTTAACTTTAGAAAAAGATCCGAGAAAAATCCAATATCTCTGTATGTCTTTGGATTTGAGTTTAGTCATGGCCTGGCTTATAAAGGGTAGTGTAAATGTTTTAAAGATCTATATCTCGTATAATATGGTCCTAAGAAGAAAAAAAATCAAGCTCTCATTTATGCAAGCTAAAGAGTATGAAGGGATGCCTAACTATAGCAGATACAAAAGATATTATTTTGCTGTAAGGGGGTTTTCGGTCATTAAACATTGAAAACACTAAATTGCTACTTAGTGTCCATCGCCATTCATATTTGGAGAAGATGTGATGGTACTTATAATCTATTAATCTTTAGAAGTGAATAATCAAGGATATTAACTCAAGTAGTGTGGTCGATTAAACTCATAGAGAGAATTTTATTCTACCACTATTATTGATGGCAATTGATGTACTTGTAGGAGATTATAATGTGAAAAATTATACCAAAACCTGATGTAAAGGTTCTCTCTCATGTCAAATTTGTGATAATAAAAAGATGACTAAACTTTGGTGGACGTAACCCCTGGGTGGGGTGAACCACGTATATCTGTGTCTTTTATGTTGCATATTATGTGGTTTTGTTATCAGCTTTATGTGCGCCCAATTGTGTTACATCTTATGCTGAATTTCATTTGTTCCAAGTTTATTTTTGTTTCACTTCATGGATTATTGCAGAAAACAGAGATAAAAATAACCCTAACTAGTGTTCAGATTTCATATTGCACTTAAGGGTTTCATGTTGGATTATATCACAAAATACGTGGGTTAAAAATTTAGAGTTCTTACTGATTTAGTGGTTTGAATTAGCAGAATTTGCATTCTTACAATTCTGGAAATTATTACAGAAAGTACTCATAATTCTGGAAAGTTTGTAGGCCATTATAGCATCTCTAAAATTCAGGTTTTAGTGCTTTAAATTTATGTATTATGTGTGTCATAGACAGAGTTTTCCTTAGTTTTCTCGCTGGTTTTGTCACTGCAAAGTCGTTGTACCAACAAGCTTACATTTTTGGAAAATTGTATGGTAATAAACTTTCGCTTGTTAAATTCCTTTTA
>LPNX010729219.1:0-26230 GCA_001517045.1 Pseudotsuga menziesii | reverse complement strand
CAAGATAAATGTATATATGTGGGTTTTATTAAGGACAAATTCTAATGCTTAAGCTATAACTTAGCATGTCATGAAAACAAAGTCAATTGAAAAAAAAAACCCAAGTTTTTTCACGATTTACGATGATGACTTAGCAGGGACGTTACACCACCGGTACCTCAGCTATGATAACTTATGAGAATTCTTTTGACTCTGAGTTCTCCCTACTTCTCATAGAAAGGAGGTCTGCCTCCTTATCACTTATGCAGGACGCTACCTTAGAGGTAGAGTCAAACATTCTGGCATCTCAGAAGGTCAAAGGGAAGGTAGACAGGAGAAAGCAACCAGCAGACTATAGTGGAGCTTCGGCATCAGAGAACAAGATTGAAAAAATGAGCAAACTCTTAGATAACCTGACCGCTGAAATGTCAAAATTGAAGGAACAAGGACATATGTCGGTGAGGGGTAAGGGGCCAAGTGACTTTGCTCCTCGAAACCCAAATTTTGTTCCTTATAGAAGAGGAAACCCCCTTGTTCAGATTCTCAGAAAGGAGAGAAATCAAGGGGAAGACCAAAGGATAAGAGCTCCATTTCAAAATGTTGTATTAGAAGAAGAGTCGAAATTCATTGAAGATGAAGGAGAAGCTGAAGACAATATCCACTGCATGGAGGATGAGGTGGACTATTCTTTTATGACCCAGGCAGAATATGAAGAAGCCTTGATTGATGAGCAGATCACTAAAGAGGTTGTATATTAGGCTGATGATCAGGGAGGTTACCAACTGAGGTCTAGGTTGGTTGCTCCACTAAAAAAGAATGATGTACCCGTCAAGCAGCCTGCTGTACCTGCTAGAAAGGTAGTTGTTTTACCGAAGAAAGTAGTTTTTCCATCCAAAGCATTACATAAACCAACACCTTTAGCCAGATCTGATCAAGTCCAACTCAAACCTACAGCTCATGAGGTAAGGTTTCCAGATAGGCTGCATTATTCCTTCAACCTTGAGTCTGAAATTCAAAAATTGAAAATACCTTTCCCTTTAATTGAGTTGATGAAGAATGATGCATTTAAAACCTCCATTCTGAATTCCCTTTATCCCAAAGTGCACATTGACACTAACTTTGTGAACCTGCAAGATGACAAGCCTATTGTAACCCTGGGCCCCGTGATTGAAGACCTAAAGGACTCTTGCCCACCATTCTATATATCCTTGAACATCCATGATAAAATCCTCCATAACTGTTTGCTAGATTCAGGAGCCTCTCATAACTTAAGGGAAAAGGTTGTGATGGATGAGATCGGCCTCAGCATTACCAATCCCTATAGCGATTTATTCTCCTTTGACTCCAAGAAGGTCAAGTGCTTGGGCCTCATCAAAGACCTTACTGTAAACTTAACTTAGCTGCCTTCGAAAAGCGTAATGATGGACATTGTAGTGGCTGATATTCCTATAAAATTTGGCCTTTTGTCATCCCGGTCATGGAGCAAAAGATTGGGTGACACCCTTCAGATGGATCTCACATACGCCACCATTCCCATGTTCGGAGGATAAACTAAGAGACTGTACGGGGAAAATCAGCTAGCATACATTATAAGCAAGGAGAGTCGCTCAGTAAATCACCCCATCTAAGCTGTGGACACCAATTTTTGATCTTACATCTTGCAAATAGATGATAATCAACAGACATCAGTTCAGCTCACCGAGCCCACCTGTCCGCAGCTCGAAGAAGTCACAACAACAATCTGGACCATGTATTTCGATGGGGCAAGTGCTCAAAACTCAACAGGCACAGTGTAACATCCCTCGCCACCTCGACATAGAACTCACAGTGTAAGTGAATATCATTGTAAGTATCGACTATAAGCCTCTGTCAAGTTATGGTTATAATTGATAGGTTAATGACTGAAAGCTTCGAACGACTAAAACGACATTTGGTGACGAACCCACTAGGGGGAAGGGCTTTCCGGAAAAGGGGAACTGAGAAACTCAATGAATAAATTGCTGTGTGCTTGTAAATACTAAGAGAATAAGGAGTAGTGTTTAACACTAGCATGGCAGTCTTTGGTATATAAAGTGAAGTTGATTAAAAAAAAAACAATGCTTTGATTATTAAAACAAGGGAACAGTGCAACGGTTGAAGTGTGAAGAGATAACTCTTATATTAATTTACATAATGCCTCATGTATAGTTGAAAAGCTCTTTCTACCACACTATGTATGCTGAAATAATTCAAGAGCTCAAATGGCAATTACTCTTTAAACAGATATATATTTATATATATTAAAAAGATAGCACAGTGGGATACAATTGTGAGAAAAAAAGCATATTTATACGGAACCTTGATTAAAGGAAAAACGTTTGGAAATCATAAACCTTTCTTTTGTATGGTGGAGCATCATATTATGCTATAAAGAATGGAACACTATTTCTTAATATGCGAATAATATGATAATGTGTAATTTTCACATGAGAACTTTATATTATAAAAATGGGAATGTTCCACTTGTTTTCCCAAGTGCTCTCCACATTTAAAGGGGTTAATTTAGTTAAATGGAAAGGGCACTTCAAATGAAGAAAAAAGCTAATATGAATTTTAGAAAGGTTAAATTTATATTATAAGTAAAAGCTAAGATAAATAATTTAGAAATGTTAAGTATACTAAAAGTGAAGATAGTTACCGGAGTGATGAATTGATTGTTTAAAGGCAATATTGCTAATCCCACATGCACTGGGAGAAAAGAAACTGGAAACGCTACGGGTTAAAGGAGAAAAGATACATGTGAAAGGGGGAAGCAGCTTGGAAGTTGCCTGAAACTTTCAAAGGGAATCATAGGCGAAGGCAAGGAGCCAAATCCAGCTCTAGAAAGGGCACGATCCATCAGCCATCGCTCTGTAAAAATGGTATTTGTTACCTTGCATTTTGCTTTCCGAGAGCATAGTAGGACCTGTATTTTCCTTTCGAATGCTTTCATTGTTCTAGAACTAGAGGTTTTGGCTCGCCGTATCTTAATGATGTCCTTGCGGTTGTATCGAAAATATTCTAGCTGTCTTGGTTTTGTTTTATTGCTGTTGATAAATCTTTAGATTGCAGCCAGAAATGCTGGGGAGGTGTTTCATTTTTATTTGTTTTAGAGCTGCATGTAAAGATTGCAGCCAGAAATGCTGGCGATGTGTTTTATTTTTTATTGTTCTACAGCAGCATGTAAAGATTACAGCCATAAATGCTGGCGATGTGATTTATTTTTATTTTAGAGCTGCATGTAAAGATTGCAGCCAGAAATGCTGGCGATGTGTTTTATTTTTGTATTGTTTTACAGCAGCATGTAAAGATTGCAGCCAGAAATGCTGGCGATGTGTTTTATTTTTATTTTAGAGTTGCATGTAAAGATTGCAGCCAGAAATGCTGGCGATGTGTTTCATTTTTATTGTTTTACAGCAGCATGTAAAGATTGCAGCCAGAAATGCTGGCGATGTGTTTTATTTTTATTTTAGAGCTGCATGTAAAGATTGCAGCCAGAAATGCTGGCGATGTGTTTCATTTTTTATTGTTTTAGAGCTGCATGTAAAGATTGCAGCCAGAAAATGATGGCGTTGTGTTTTATTTTATTAATGTTTTAGGAGCTGCATGTGAAACCCCAGTTGGAATACCCAATGACCCATCCTGATATGCTGGTTCTTTCCCATGGCGTTATAATACTGCATGAGAAAACGCAGATTTAAAAACATCATCCTTGTGGGACGTGTCAGTATTGGCATACTGTTTTATTGTTTCTGCTGAATTAGTTAAACGTGTACCCATCCATGTATGCTAGTTTTTGCATAGGCTGATTTCGCTGAAGGTGAAAATCAGAGATCGTTGATGGGCCGGATGTGAATCTTGTTTAGATGCTTTCGTCTTTTCAATAATGATTTTTTTTCTAGATGTTTCAGTATAAAATAGTTTGGGTATCTCTGCAACTTCTGTCAGAAATTGTTGTCCCTGCTAGCTTTACTTTCATTTGGTGCAAGTTTTGTTGAGGAAAACGTGTTTGTTTTAGTTTTATTGGCGACTATGCTGTACTGGTTTGAGAGTTGTAATTCCTGTTCGTGTGGGGTTTGTTTTTTTTATAAATCTGCGATATAGAATATATTCACAAGTAGAGCCGTAACGCCTTTTGTGTACAGACATGATATTAAATTATCATATCTATGTTAGATGATTAAAAATCCCAATAAAACTGGAGCGAACAGGTGACTCTCTATTAATGTGCTTTATGGGTTGTTAATAATTTTGTTTGTTACCTATCAAACCTTGCAATAGAGCTCTAGTTTCTAGAATCGGATGATGGGAATGACCCATGACGTGGAAGCACTCCACTTTAGTGATAGGTTTAAAATATTATGTAAACACAAATATTATGTAAACACATATAAATAAAGCCGTAAGGATTGTTATAGAATGGAGCGATCCTTCATAGAGATCCACTCCACCTTAAGCTTACTCTAAGGTAGTACATATGAGTATACTTAAAAAGTGACTTTAGCTTGCTTTTTTTAAATTCTAAATTAGCATATATTAATATAATTAAAGTGATTTTAGTTTTACTCTAAAGTAGCATGTATTAATATACTAAAGTAACTTTATCCCTTATGTAATAAGAGGATGAATTATGACATAAGGAAAAGCTAATATTTGGAAGAGAAAGAATAGTAGAGTTTTCTTCATATATTAACTAGGTGTTTAAAAAAAAATGGTAATCTGTTAACTAAAAGATTCCGGAAATTTATTAAGATTTAGCTCTGAATGGAAAAGTACTGTGAGAAAAGCAAGTATTATACTTTGTACAGACCAGAGTAATGGCACCCGATTGGGTAGCAGGTTAGCATTGTGTGGTCGAACCGTGGAACTTGTTGAAAGAACTTGTGAATGTTTTCTCCTTACCTTAGTGGGTTCGTCGCCCAAGCTCTGGGGTGACTCTAGGCGGTATAACGCACGCCAGATAGAGTCAGTTGGTTGGGTGGAAAGTCGAAGTGAAGTTTTCAGTCGGTCTAGAAAATGAAGTTTTATTTTGGTTTTAATTCTAGTTAAAGTGGCTAGCTGCATTTATAAGATGAGTTTATATTTGAATAGTTGAATATTTTAATGCTTAAGTTGTGAAGTGCAGGATTATGCGGATGATGAAAGTATGGTAGGGAACCATACAGTCTATATGCATTCAATTTATGAAACAGATTATTTTTACCCTATTCATCAAACTGTAACTATCTAACCCTGTTGTATTTTAACAGCCGCTGTTATATTTTAACAGCCGCCTCAGGGATTTTGTCCCTTCATCGGTTGCTTGTACTTGGATCGCTTGATGAATGCTATAAGATTGGTGATAGGGATTTTATTCATGCATAATTAAAATTTGTTGATATAGATCTGTATCATTCCGAGGACTATTATGTCGACGAAGCATCGCATCTGTCGTGCCTATGTGAACTATGTCTATTGAATAACCTATGAATTGAGAAAGATCTCTGAATTGCTCTTGTATAGAATTATTGAAGTGCTTGCAAGACAAGTAGTCGAATCATCCTGCAATGACAAGAACTCAAGGTAAACATAAATGAACTCAAGATGATTATAAATGAGTATAAATTTTTTTACACTTGTATAGGTTCCTATATAGCCTGATTATAAACTAAGTGGCATGTGGATTTAATGATAATAACCTCCTGTTCTTTCTTCTTATTTGTATTATGAATTGTCCTTTACGACTAGGTTGGTTTAGGAGGATGGTAATATGGCATAAGGATCTCATAGGAAAAATATTACTGTTATCTTACTAATTTATGCTATGCACGGTAAGCCGTCTTCAGGGCACTACGATGATGACATGTTGTGAATTACGTTAAAGATAATTCTCAAATGACTGTTTACAATGTGCATGAAACTTTCTTAACAAGGTTGCTACTAACGATATTTGACTCCTCTGTAGTAATAGTGTAAACAAAAAAAATTCTCAGCACACTTTGGCACCTAGGTATAAGAGGGACATTACACACAGGGGTCATGTTGATCTCCCCATCTAAGGAGAACATTCACTTATCGTATAAGCTCAATTTCAAAACCACGAACAATGTAGCAGAATATGAATCCTTGTTGCTGGGAGTTAAAGCGGCCAAGGAGATGGGGATCATGTGCATGAAGATTTTTGGGGACACAGACCTCATCATACAGTAGGTCAACAACACTTTTCAGATGAAAAATATCAAACTGAAGGCCTACAGAGACAAGGTATGGAAACTCAGAGACTCATTTATGTTTTTTGAACTGTCATATATTCCTAGAGATTTGAATCACTTGGATGATTCCCTGGCTGTCTCTGCAAGTCTGTTTGTTCCTCCTTTACCCCCTAGGCTCAGCTATGATGTTCAGGTCAAGTACATACCCTCTCTGCCAGAAAATGTAAAATTTTGTAGGGTGTTTGAAAACGATGGGGAGCTTAGTAAATTCCTTCAGTTAGTGGATGAATTCTCTGACATGCACATAGACCAGGAAAACCTTAACCTGGAGGAATCCAAGCAACTCAAGCTAAAAGATAAAGTGACTGAGGACGATATTGTCCAATTGCCCAGCAACCACATACCCCAAGGTCTAGTACCACTTGAAGAACTATTTGATCACAATGATGTCCCGTTCAAGCCTGCTAAAAGGGAGATAGATCCTGCTATCCAAGAGCACAACATAGGCAGCTAGAGCCATCCAAAATTGATAAATCTATCTAGTGGGCTGACTGTTGAAAAGAATTCTGAATATTGCATCTTGATAAAAGAGTTTGCTGATGTCTTTGCATGGGAGTATAGTGACCTAAAAACGTATGACACCAACATCATCCAACACATGATTCCTTTGGATAAGGACACCATTCCTTTCAAACAGAAGCTGAGACCCATCAGCCCTCTTCTATTACCAGTGATTGAGAAAGATATCCACAAACTCCTCAAAGCCAATATTATAATCCCCATCACGTATTCCCAGTGGATTGTAAATCTAGTAGTGGTAAGAAAGAAAAATGGAGAAATCAGGTTGTGTGTGGATTTTAGAAACCTGAACAAATGTTCCAAAAAGGACAACTATCCACTGCCCAAGATGGAACATCTGCTGTAGAGAGCCTCAGGGGCCAGGGTCATGTCCTTCCTTGATGGCTTCTCTGGATACAACCAAGTGGCTATGCACCTAGATGCCAAGAGAAAAATTCCTTTACCACCCCCTGGGGCACCTTCATGTATACTAAAATTCCATTTGGGCTAATGAATGCTAGGGCTAATTTTCAGAGAGCTATGGACCTAGCTTTTGTAGGGCTAAAAGATAAACATGTGCTGATATATTTGGATGACTTAACAGTTTGCTTTCACAACCATCATGACCACTTGCAGCATTTGAGAAAGGTATTTCTGAAGTGCAGAAGGTATGGAATATCATTGAACCCCAAGAAGTCCCAGTTTGCATTCAATGAAGGAAAGCTCCTAGGCCACATAGTCTCAGCTGAAGGTGTAAAAATCGATCCAGTAAGAGTGGAGGCAAATCAGCAGCTATCAATACCAATTCAAAAAGAGACATTTAGTCCTTTTTAGGCAAGATAAACTTTGTCAGGAGATTCATTCCAAATTTCTCCAAGCTGATAAGGCATATAACAGCCATGCTAAAAAAGGATGCAGAAATCAAGTGGACCGACCAGGAAAGAAATTATTTTGAAGACATTAAGAAAGCCATCGTGGAGGCCCCAACCTTGATTAGTCCTGACTACACCAAGGGTTTTTACATTTTCTCTTTTTCATCTTATGACATAGTGGCAGCTGTACTATTACAAAAGAATGATGAAGGTCTTGATCATCCAATTGCTTTCTTCAGCAGAACCGTGAGAGATGTTGGGCTGAAGTATGACCCAATTGAGAAGCATGCTTTTTCCCTCATAAAATCTTTGAAGAACTTCAAAAATCTACATTCTCCATGCAAAGGTCATTGCATATGTCCCTCTAGCTGCTGTGAAGGATTTTTTGACTCAGCCTGACATTGATGGGAAGAGAGCTAAGTGGATTGCCAAACTCATTGAGTTCGATGTAGAGGTCAAACCCACCAAGTTGGTAAAAGGATTAGGTATAGCCAAACTCATGGCCAAAGAAAACTGTCAACTGCTGGGAATGAATTTCACATACGTTAGGTCAGCAAAGGTGTAGACTATGGTGGCAGTTGAAACAGAGGAAAATCAAGATCAGAATAACAGTCCAGCAGTAGCTGAGAACATATCTTCATGTGAGTGGTACTTAGGTATCATTCGATTTTTGCTAAAATTAGAAGTTTCTCCTGATCTTACTCCTAACCAAGCATGAGCTCTTAAATTGAAATGTGTTAAGTTTTGCATAATTGACAAACTGGTGTACTGGAGGGACCAGTCTGGGATGTTGTCAAGGTGTCTAGATAAAGAGGAAGTAGAACAGGTCATGCATCACTTTCATTCAAGTACATGTGGAGGCCACCACTACTGGAAAACCACAGCCCACAAGATATTAAAATCAGGGTACTATTGGCCAGTCCTTTTTGCTAATGTATGCATTTTTGTAAGGGCCTGTGACCAATGTCAAATATTTGAAGGGAAGCAGCAGCTCAAATCCTTGCCCCTTAGGCCTGTTACAGTGAATGGGCCTTTCCAGCAATGGGATCTGGATTTCATAGGTGAAATAAATCCATCTTCAAGTGGATAGCATAAATGGATCTTAGTAGCCACTGACTACTTTACCAAATGGATAGAAGCAATACCCACTAGAAATTCCACTCAGCAAGTCATCATGAGATTCTTATATCAGAACATCTTCAGCAGGTTTGGTTCTTCGGTAAGGTTAGTAACTGATAATGCACAAGCCTTTAAAGCTAGAGCATTGGTTAAGTTGTGTGAATCAATGGGTATTCAACTGGTGCACTCCACATCCTATTACCCACAAGGAAATGGCCTAGCTGAGTCATCCAACAAAAGCTTAGTCCAGATCATTAGGAAATTGCTAGACACAAATCAGAAAAGCTGGGATTCAAAGCTTAAGTTTTCCTTATGGGCTAATAGGGTGACAGATAAAAGATCCATAGGGACTTCTCCATTCAAACTAGTTTATGGCACTGAGGCCATCTTTCCTATCCAGCTCACCCTTCCAGTGGAAAAGTTCTTTCAGGAAGAGGAAGATGAACCAAATGATATGATGAGAAGGATGATGGATTTGGTGGAGTTACAGCAGATCAAGGAGCAAGTTGCAAGAAAATCAGAGGCTCATCAATAGCGGATAAAGGGCATGTTTGACAAAACAGCAAAGGCAGACAACTTCCAGGCCGGGGACTGGGTCCTCAAGTGGGATGCTATCAGACAGAACAAGGGGAAACATGGAAAATTTGACTCTTTATGGATTGGCCCTTTTGTTATAGACCACGTATATAAGAATAACACCTTCAAATTATAGAATCTGGAAGGTGAAGAGGTATTCGATGGCCCAATAAATGGGCGGTTCCTAAAACTCTATTTTATTTGAGGCTCTGAGGCCTTATGATTGTAAATTAGTAGATTGTAGGTTGTTTTTTCTTTTGGAATAAGACTCCATGCCCAATGGAACAATAAAGAATAGTGTTAAGTTACTTAGTTTCTTTTAGAGAAAGGCATTTTGGTCTGGGGTTCTTGGGACCTCATAGGGAGGTTCCCATCCCTGAGTAGGAACCAGATGTTATCTCTCAAATAAAATAAATTTATTTTTTATAGTATTAAGAATTTAAATAAGGAAACATCACTAACAGTTTTCAAGACCTCTATTTTTTTATGCAAATTTCATGAAGTTGTGGTTTCAGTGGCTTGGGCGAGGATCAGAACATCTCATTAGCCACCAAAAGATGGAAGATAAATAGCTGGTGGAAGACCCCTTAGGCAGATAGACGTATTGCTAAAATTGTTTACACCATAGAAACTTTTTTCAAACATCAATCGAAAGTTGTGAAGACTTCAGATCGGCGAGCTAGTTCTCATAGCCATTGCAACGGTGGAAGAAATACAGACTAAGAATTCCAATGGAGAGAGGTTTTGAGTTCGGATGGCAAACGAAATTAGTTCAAAACTCAAAAACTTTCGCAAATTGGCGAGCTAGTTCTCAAAGGCGCCGCAACGGCGGAAGAAAAATAGACTACGGCTTCTGCGAGTAGATGAAAACTTCGTCGTCAAAAAGGCTAAAGAATAACCAGCAGGGAAATAGTTAAATGCAGAGCCGCATCGATGGATGAAAGACTTCCTGCGGGTTCTGAAATAACAGAAAGACATCACCGAGCGGAGGAACTAAAGACTACTTGCCGAAGCTTGAAAACATAAAACCGGTGGCGAATTAGTCCTCTAAGTAGCCACAACAGCAGAAGAAATATAAACTACGAGGTCCGCAAGCAGATGAAACTTCAGCGTCGGAACTCGGAATCACTAGCCGTCGGCAAGATAGTGAAATTGGAAGCCGCAATGGTGGAAGAAAGAAGATGAACAACTCCGATACTGTAGTTATTACCGCTCCCAATCAACGATGTGTTAGTTATGGAGAATGCCGATTAGGAGCGCCATCACAACACTGATGGTCTAAGGAGCGCCAATACTATGGCATCAAAGAGACTTGGAGCGCCGAAATGGAAGAAGAAAGAATACTAAAGGTCCGATTCAAAATTTGACGATATGCTTTCAACAGCGATAAAACTAGTTCGTTTCACCTCTGAAACTGTGGCAATAAAGTAAAAAGGGGTGTCAGGTGGATTGAACGAGACAGGGCTCTTCAGTTAAACACCAATACACTGGCTATTGGTGGCAATTTCACAACAAACCAGCAATAGTGGTTATCAGCTACCACTTTAGTCATTAAAAGATCACCCGGTGAACTAGATCTTCACAATGAATAAACAAATTGTTAGCAAGGGTTCGAAGCCCTAATCGGGAAAAAAATATGGCTTTCATTTATTTTTGATGTAAACAGATCAGATTTTTAGGATCTGTAAATTTTGTAAAAGGCTATAAAGTCCATGATTATTTCATTAATAAGGGTTCAACTCTGGGGATTTATGAGCCCATTCCATTATCAAGCGTCTCATCTGGTTTATTCTCGGTATAAGCTCTTTTTTTGTGATTTGTTCAGCCATCTCTTTCTTTACTCTGTTTATTGCCTGAATGTGCATTTATTAATTTTCAGATTTACTTGGATCAGTTTTGTTTTTTGCCAACAATTTTTCAATATTATTCACTACAGGAATAGGTTCATTCATATGCGTTGTCTCAGGAATTAAATACGAAACATCATCCTCAAGTTGAACAACAATTAGCTGAGTATTCTGCTGAATGGTTATAGGAATGGAGGCTGTAGTCATGCTTGAAGTGAATCTTCATGTACCAACAGACACAGAACCCTTTGAATTATAATCTCTTCTATCACAACAAACTTTTGCTAACTGTTCAATTTTTCTTGTATATTCATCACAAGGTTTTTTAGGAGTGCACAAATCAGAGAGGAATTCATGAGTAATAGAATCAAAATCTACATCATTCATCAATTCACTATCCACCTTTGTGGATGCGCTGAAATGTTCGACAGATGGAGATGGGTCCATATTAGTTCCAGCATCTAATGGATCAACATTATTTATAACATCATTACTAATATGAGTATATAAATATGAACTTGCTTCCTGTAACCTACCAACCCCTGGCTCAGCTTTATGAACATCATCCACTTCACATTTGAATGGAGCCTTACGCTTTTTGTGAGTTTTTAGGAGGAGGATTAGGCCAATACTGTGTCAACCCTAGCTTGTTTTCAGCCAATAATTCATCCCAGGATTTGCAAATAAAGGAAAACTGATGCTAAACTAGAATTTTAATTAAACCATGGTGGAACAAGCTCCTATCAGGGTTGCCTATAGTATTTTGCACCCAGTGTGCCATTTTATTTAAGTTTTGAAGCAGGTAGAAAGGTAGATTAAGTTTACAAGCCTTTAAAGCTAATAATAATAGTAGATGATAATAATGGAGATGAGAGAAGTGGTCATCACAAGAAACATACCTGACTAAAATTTCATAAGACACTCACCATTTCAGTTTTAAGAATTTAACTGAAACCCCAAAATTTAGCTTTGCATTAGCGAGTAAGGGTAAAAGTAATGACTTCGACCTTTTCTTATCAACCTTTCCTCCTTTAAACCAACATTCTCTGGTCGAAGGAAGCTTTGTTTCTTCTGCAATTTTTTCTTCATCAATTATAAATTTTAACCCCCCAATTTGAGCCACATTCTCCTTCAAGCTCAGAGCGAATTGTCTAGTGACTTCAGTATTATGACCACTGAAACGTCTAAATAATGAACCTCGTCCTATTTTTTTGAATAATGTAGCGACTTCCTCATCAGCTTCCACTACCTCAGGCCCTGGAATCTCAAATCGGCTCAGAGGAGCCATTTTCTCATCACTGCAACTCTGGTCTCGGTTTGAAATGAAGGTAGTTGTGAAGATTGAAGGAATAGGGATCCAAGTGAAAGGCATTATGTGAACCATCAAATCCCTAATTGATTCATACGTGACAAGAAAGAGAACCCCAAATTTGGCCATGGTAACCAAATTTTGAAATAATGAGAACAAATGCAAACGTTTTGTGCTATGAGTAATCAATAGACTAGTCGTGACTAACCAAACTCTCAGAAATATTATGTTAACACTTCCAATTCTAACTAAACTTCGTCATTCAAAATAATACAATCCAGGGTTTGATAACCATATGATACAAAAAACGAAGCATTGATAATACGCAGACTGGAATGATAGCTTCATACAGGCGCCATAAATGGTAATGGTTATCAATCATTATGAAACTGAATTTGAATGACACAATTCCATCATTAAACCAAAAAATGTCAGTTGTATTGAGTTGTGTCAAAAACTAAATCCAAAACCGAATGTTAATATGATATCAATCTTTATGTAGGTGATTCAAAAATATCATTATCATTAAAATCCCTATGAATAGATGTTACCAAATCAACCATTCGTATCCTATACCAAGAATACAACTACCAATCAATAATAAACAAGGATTACATGTGGAGGGAAATCATGCTCATAAACCAGATGATGTGAAGTCATCATTACAATCCATAATGTCTCCTAGAGTTTTGTAATTACAACAACAAGGTCAACTTTAGATAATATTTAAACCACCCAAAACCATATTTATACATGTAATTGATTCAAGGATAACATAATATGGTTTTGAATGAACTCATGAAATTGAAATCACCTATGACCTTATAAAAACTAAACCACAAATCAAAATTCAATTATTATGATTATATCACAACGAAGATTTCGAAATGATATATACAAATGATCTTTATCTATTTTGTGAAACATATGTATACTTTCCATAATTTGAACAATAACATGATATTAAAAGATCAAGTTTAATGTAAAAATATATTATTATCAAGGTTATAAAATATTTCGATTATTTAATCAACCCTAATCATAAAATTTACCAAAACTTATGATAATAAATACCTTATCAAAACCAAATTTGTAACATGTTCAAAATGTGTTTTCATTTTAATCCAAAGAACTAATTAGCATACTATACCTTCAATCTCATGCATCAATATATAATCAAATGAATTGATAATGATAAAAATTGATTATATTTAAAATTTACAAGATTAATAGCTGCTAATTTATCAAATTTATGAAAGTATTCCATAAATTTCTAATATGACTCTTAACTCTTCTGAAATATGAGAGTACCTTCAGAATCGAAGATTCTGAAGGCACTCTTATATAATTTTTTATAATAAATCAGAGAAGAGAACTGATCATTTTATTCAGCATAGTAGAAAAATTGAGAGGGTTGTTTCCTGCCAGCAAATGGCGACGACCTGGGCGAACCAGTTATCTCTTCTCATATAATTTTCAAATGATAGTATAAACAAAATCTTAAAACTTATTGAAAAACAATAAAAAAATTCTCTGTCTAAATAAAAACCATTATTCTCACTTATATTTGCAAATATAATTCAGAAATATCCCATCTCTTTAAATAAAAATCTTGTTAAAGATAAACTTAGTAATATCCTAATCAAAACAAATTACTTTATAGTAAAGATAACCTGCACCATCAGTATAAGGTATAAGAATCTACTTCTCTCAAAAATTTCTAGAATCTGTTCCATGAATATAATAAATTTTCTTTCCTTTTTCCTCTATTTCTTATATATATATATTAAAATCGAAACAGACTGGTGACCAAATGGTAACGGCGGTCACTAATATCACCAGAAAATGAATCAGCTGGCTCATGATGAGACCCCCTATCTCTTGACCTTACGACCAAGAGCCATTATCAGTTCCCTAATAATGTCATACTCATGATATTTATGATCCTCATTGGATCGACTTATTACTAAGACCTTCCGTCTCTCATTTTGATTTTTTGGAACTTTATTAAGTGGAACAGATCTAAAATATTTTTAGATTGTAAATAACTTTAAAAGACATAATTGATGGTAGAGATCCATAAATATTTTTCAAAGTACAAGTTTGAAAAAGACATTATTCAACTATCCCAATTATCAAAAGAAAATAGAAGAATGAGGAATAATATGAATAACATTTACAAATAATGATAGGTTCTTAATAGACTTAAGAAACTTTGATCATTCTGAACCAATTTTTAAAAGACTTAGTCTAATACCATAATTTTAAATTATAAAACAAACTGGGTTTTAAACCACATGACTTATTTATTTACACTTGTCCTTTCAATCAACATATATACATTAGTGACTTAATTATTTTGAAACATATATACAAAGATTCGATAACCCTTGAAACAAATGATTGATATATTAATACTTGATTAAAAAAGAAAAAAGAAAAAATTAGTTTCAAGAGTAGAATGATATTTGAATGTACATAAGAATCATAATTTATCATAATTCTTATTTGATAAAAGATTGTACAAAATATTTACAAGTTTATGATAAAAATATATACATGAAACATTTGAAATAAAATTATTTACAGACATAAAACAAGTTCATATACATAATTATATACAATTTTAGGGTCCGAAAAATCAACAGAAATATTTTTTTAAGATCATTCCATTCACTGGAAATGTTTCGAATTGACGTTCTAGGGTTTGCAAACAAAAAGTACATTGACCTATCTTTTCAGCAATAACAAAGGGGCCCAACCAGGACTTCACAATTTGTTGATGTTTTGTAAAATGTTGTTTTGACCTGTCTCTTTCTTCCTCAAGTTTTAATAAAGTATTAATCATTTTCTCCATTGCTAGACAATCTTCATCTTGAACAGACTGGGCTAACTATAATGAAGGTAAAAATAAATTTGGTGGTAAAATAGCCTCAGTCCCATAAACCAAGAAGAAAGGTGAGTTACCTATTGCAGCTTTAGGAGTTACTCTGTCTTCCCAAAGGGAATTAAACAATTCTGTATGCCAGTCACGATGGTGAGATGAATTAGTTCTTTTGAGAATTTTCAACAAATTTTTGTTTGTTGATTCAGCTAAACCATTTCCATGAGGATGATAGTTAGATGAATACCTAACCCTTATTCCCTTCTCTAAGGAAAATTGGGTTAACTCAACTGATGAAAAATATGAAGCATTATCAAAGACTAGGGAATCTGGAACACCAAATCTTGTTATGATAAAAGATTCTAAAAATAATATAACCTGATTGGTGTTTACAACCCTTAAAGGTGCAGCCTCTGTCCAATGGGTGAAATAATCAGTTGCAGTTATTATATACTTACGTTGCATAGAAGAGGGAGGGTTTATTGGTCCTACTATATCAATACCCCATTGCTGAAAAGGTATTTCTACTCAGATAGGTTGTAAAGGAAACGCAGGATTTTTAACTCTTCCTGCAGCAAGTTGACATTCTTGACATTTCCTGACAAAAGCATAAGAATCTCAAAATAAAGTAGGCCAATAATAGCAAGCTATAAGAATATTATGTGCCATAGTTTCTCCACCAAAATGATCACCTACTGGTCCAAAATGTAGTTCTTTCAAAATCACTTATGTTTCATCTTTGTCTAAGCATCGAAGTAAAACACGATCTGAATTTCTCCTAAAAATGATGTTATCGATTAGTAAATAAGGAGTAGATTTCAGTCTCAATGCTCTTCTTTTCCTAAGTTCAAGATAATCAGGAGAAGCTCCTGTTTCAAGCAATGTCCTTAAATCTATGTACCAATAATCTTGTGGTGGAGGATAAAAGTAAATCTCCCTAGTAAGTAAAACTTCATCAATGACAGCTTCAGAATTGTTATCAGGTAGATGAGCTGCTTCAGCAACAAGTTTACATAATCCTTGACCTTTGACTACCATTGAAGGTTTAATATCCAATTCATACTCTTGAAGAGTTGTCATCCATGGTGCCCTTTTTTCACCTAAATCTTTTTGCAATAGCAAATTTCTGACTAGAGGATAAGGAACTATCACTTTCCTTCTAGATTTCAATAAAGATGGACGAAAGTGTTTGACAAATTTGAAAACAACAAAAGCTTGCTTATCAACTTCATGGTAATTAAGTTCAACACCTTTAAAATTTGAGCTCATAAAAGAAATTGACACTTTATTATTTTGTTGATTTAGTTGAGTTAAAACTGCTGCATATGATATGTCAGAAGCGAAAGTATACAATATGAAATCTTTGTTAAAATCTAGGCTCAAAAGACTAGGAGCTTTTGAAATGGATTCTAAAATTCACTGAAATGATTCTTTTTAAGTTTGTCCCCAGTTAAAAATAGCATCATTCTTAATCATTTTTTGTAAAGGACGAATGATTTCAGAAAAACTAGGGATGAATCTTTTGATAAAAATTATTTTACCAAGAAATGATTGCATTGATTTTTTTGCTAGAAGGGTAAGTTATTTTTGAAAGATCTTGGGTTCATTCAGGATCAATGACCATCCCGTGTTTTGAAACCACGCAACCTAATAAAATACCTTCTCAAACAACAAATATTGTTTTCTTTGGATTTAAGGATACTCCCAATTTTCTACATCGTTCAAATACCTTTCTAAGATGATTAATATGGTCATGTCAATATTTTTAATATACAGTAACGTCATCTAAATAGACAACTACTCAATGATTAATTAAGCCTCTAAAATCAATATCCATTGCTCTTCGAAAAGTTGCCCCAGCATTAATTAACCCAAAGGGCATCTTTCTGTAAGCATAGGTTCCCCATGGAGTTCTAAAAGTTGTTTTTAGTTGATCATCCGGGGACACCAATATTTGGTTGTATCGTGAGAAACCATCAAGAAGTGACATTATCTCAGACCCATAAACTTTTTGAAGAATTTGTTCCATGGGAGGAACTGGGTAATTATCATTTTCAAAAGACTTATTAAGATTTCTAAAATCAACACATAATCTAATATCATTGTTTTTCTTCCTAAGTGGAACTAAGTTGGCTACCCACTGAGTATGTCGAATAGGAAAAATAATCCTAGCAGCTAACAGTTTATTTAGTTCCTTCTTAATTGTTGGTTCTAATGATGGATGATATTTCCTTAGTTTATGATGAAATGGTTTTGATTCTTGTTTTATTGGAATAATGTGTTGCATGACTTGTGGATTGAATGTTTTCAAATCGTCATATGTCCATGCAAAGACATCCTTAAATTCTTTAAATAATTTTATGAATGTTGTTTTTTCTGTGGGAGTGCAATCTATTCCTAGATTTACAGTTTGAGGATTCAGTTCCATTCCTAAATTTATGGTTTCATATTTCATTTGTGAGCTATTGGTTTTACAATTAGGAACAGATCTAAATTTATCTTGAAGATCGAAGAACTTTTATAATCTTAATACTGAATTAGGAATTGGTTTTACCTTTTCAAAATATTTTTCAACTAAACAAAAATCATTTGTTACTGAAAAACCCCGCAGATTTTCTTCATGTGTAACTTCATCAATGGATGAATCTTTAAAGGTATCATCATTTGTCAGGAAATTCAGCAAGTGCACATCATTATCAAACACACACTAGTTAAAGATGTTATCTGGTATATAAGGCCTAAAAATCAATTCAACTGAAAAGGAATCTAGAGTGAAATTTTCTGATGGAATTGATTTTGATGCTACATTCGCTAATAAATTTGCCTCTTGGTTCTGAAATCTTGGAACTAATATTATGTTAAATCCATCAAAATGTGAAATGAGATTCCATACCTCTCGTTGATGATTTTGTAAATGTTCAGAAAGGAAATGAATAGAATTACAGACCTGTCTGATGATGATTTCAGAACCACCATATGCAATTAACACTTTGATAGCCAAATCAATCACTTTATTCAAACCCTGTATTAAAGCTTCATATTCCACAGTATTTTTTGTACAATTAAATTCCAGCCGACATGCTATACATGTTTTATTTCCTTTAGGGTCAATTAGCAGGCAACCAGCTCCTGCTCCTTCTTTAGACTTCGCCCCATTGAAATATAAAGTCCAAGTAGAACTATTAACAACTACTTTAATTTCGATAATATTTACAATATTATGATTATCTACATCATTTGTAATTTCCTTGAATGAAGAGTCATGGGAAATGGTTGTAACATTAATAATTTATGATTGTTGTTTATTATCAGAGAAAACAAAATTATCAGATTTAAAATTACCAAACCCTAGTTCATATATGTAATTCCCCATAATGGAGTCTCAAAATAAAACTGGTTCACTAGGATCATGTAATTATGTTATAGTATGTTTCATATATCTTTCTTTGTTTATCTTAATTTGATTTGGCTTTCCATTCTTAGGTAACCATAAAGTTGACCAGTATGTAGCAAAGAATCCATTCAATTGTTGAGACCAATATCTACTAAAAAACAACCCATATGCATTAGGAATGTCTTCAACCACAATGTCTATAATTTGAAAAACTGAAGGGTTACAAGCAATCCTGACTAGAACATCTTTCATCTCTCCTAAAACCCTCACATTTGTCCTATACAATTGAGTTATCTATGAATTTGATGGAACATACTTTCCATTCATCCTTTTGCATATAGACAAAGGAATTACATTGGAAGAGGCTGTGGAATCAACCATGCAATTATGAGCATTCCTATTAAAAATCTAAAATGTAAGTAGGAATGGAGGAGTTGTTGATTTTGATTTTGTTCCTATTAGCGAGGCTTTATCAGCTGCTGACTTTCCTTTATCAGTTGATGTTAAATCATTATTAGAATTGTCCGCAGCTATATTTTGTTTAGCATTTGGAATTATTGAACTCATGGAAGGATTTATAATAGGACTATTAGGGATTGGGTAAATTTGAATAAAATCATACATACTGATGTTTGCACGTGTCTTCTTTAAATCTTCAATTATGTCATATTGTAAATCCAACTTTGGAGCATTTTGAATAGGCTGAGCAATCCTCACAGATTGAGTCTGTTTGCTAGATTGAGTATGTTTATTAGGTTGTGAATTATTGTTATCATTAGTTGGAGTAGAACTTGATGTTGCTCCGAGAGTATTTGCAAATGTTCTACTACGAGTATTATAGGCATGTTGTCCTGAAGGAGGACTTTTACCTTCATAATATTTTACAAGACTATTCCAGAAATGACCATTAACTTGTTGAGGTTCTTCCAATTCTTCTTCATTTTTAGATTCCTCTTCTTCTTCATTTTCAGTCATTTCTTGATTTGAGGGAGCTTCGGATAAAGATAAGACAACTCAAATAGTATTAAAAATTTCTTCATTTACTGCTATATCAGGTGGTGTACTTGTTTTATTATTAGTATTAGGATTCTTTCTAAACTGATTTCTAAAATATCCTCTAGAGGAGGAAGCTTCAGAATAAGTTTTTTTAATCCTACAACTTCATTAGTTAATGCCCGAATAGCATTCTACAGTTGTTCTACATCAAATGCCTTATCCTTTTCTGAATTAGGTCTTTCAATCTTCCTTCGAGGAAAAGTATCACCTTTCGCACTTCTATCTGGTTCATAGGACATAGAATCCTTCTCAACTTTAATGGCTTCCTCAAAAGTCTCCACCAGAGTTGTTTTACCAGCTCTCTTAACAAACATCCTAGGATATTTTGGTAAAGCTAAAGTATATTTCTCTATGATTATATCCTCGGGTGGTTGAGAAGCAACAAGAATTTTATTTTTTAGAGTAAGAAACCTCTGATTAAAATCTTTAATTATTTCTTTAGGTTCCATTTTAATCCAAGATAACTCAAGGGCTAATAGACTCAGGTGTTTTATCCTCCCCAAATTTATCTAAGAAAGCTTTATTGAATTCATCCCAATTTGTGATTGATCCTTGGACTAACGAAAAGTACAAAGTACATGATTTTCCCTCAAAAGTTAAGGGGAACAACCGACAAACCACATCTTCATGTTGAACATTCATGGTCTGAATGTTTGGGCAGAAGATGTTGTACACCAGGTACAGCTGCAGTAGTTGTTCTCAACCAAGGAAGTTGTGGGTTAGGTGGAGGATTAGGTATAGGATTACCTCCTCCTCCTACAGGTATGTTTCCAGCCATAAGACTTCCTTTAGAATCTGAAGAACTCCCTGAATTAGATGACCTTGGACTATCAGGTGGTGATTCTGGAGGAGAAGGTGGTTGATCAAAACCGCCTACAGAAGTCAATCTTCTAGCAGTATTTATTCGAGTAGTTTCACTCTGATGACTTCAAATTTGATAACTTGGAGTGCTATCAACTTCTACTAAATCTTGAGTAACTATATTCAATTGTGGATTACATCTTTGTTGTCTAGGTAGACCATAATCTATTGGGGTTACACCAAGTTGATTAGCATATGCTCTTGTAAGAATATGACATGATTCTTCTAAAGTTTGAGTACTCTCTTTAGGATTAAATGGGGATGTGATATGATCACGCTAAGGGATGCTCCTAACGATTTATATGAACGGTGATCTACTAAATTCGGATTGTAATGGAGTTTGTTGACTAGTTGAAGTTTTATCATTAGTTCTACCTACCATTAATCATTAACAGGCCCTCCCTCTAGCACCATTTGTTGGCCTGATTTTCTGACCTAGGCCAACTAAGGAGAATAAGCCCACACAAGTTGCTTAGAGCAGCTCCCGGTGTGTTTGAAATGGAAAAATATCACAGGTTATGGTACTGCTACCAACTGAATTTTACTCTTAAGGAGAATCTAAAATTCAGTAAAAATTTATCATAATCTTATTACTACCTAAATAAACCCTAGAATTAGCTTTCTGTGACCTAAGTTATCCTAAAATGCTTTCTTAAAGAAAGTTTCTTAAGGAAAGTCTTCAATTTTTTAGGGTTTTGCTTCAAATATTTTAATTCAAAGACTATTTTAAGTTTTATAAAATTAATCTAATTCTATTTAACAACTGTTAAATATAAACTAAACTTTAAAATAAACTACACTAAGACTAAAATTAACTAGTTATTCTATCTCAGCTGAGACAAACTTGAATACTAGATTAATTATTAATTAATGATTCAAATAAACAGAGAGATAAATATTTATGATTTAAATGAAAATATTTAAATCATTAACATTAAGCCACTCTGTTATATATTCACAACAATAGAAAAATTTAAAATAGACAACTACTTTAAATTTCTCTGTAATGTTCTATTAATTAATAATTAACAATCAATACCAAATATTTGAATAAAAGATGATATTTATTATGAAAACATTGTAAAAAATAAATAGGAAATCAAAATAAACATGAAATATTTATATTACTAAAATTCTAATTTTCAATAAAAGTATTGATAAATCAAATATAGTAATATGCTCATTCAAACATTAATATTGTGTTAAGAGAGTATTATCTCAGATAATGAATACAATCATAACATAGTATAATTGCCCAAAAACATAATGAGAAAGTGATATATTGAAATATATATAAAAAGTTTTCAAAAATAGCAACGAACAATGATACCAGTTTGAGAACTTGAGTCACAATCCCTCTCCGAAGGCAAAACTCCAGCAAAAGAGAGTAAAACTAAAACTGAAATTATATTTCAAATAAGTCTGTTTCTCGGATACTCTATCCACCACTTCTACATTGAGCTTACTAGATTATATAGTGAGACTCATAACTCATTCCTGTTTGTATGTAACAGACATGCTAAAAATGTAAATTTGGTTTCTAATAATTACTATCATAAAGACAACATAAATCCCATCCCTACTCAATAGCATCGAATCTTTTCCAAGAAGGCAGCTGGTAGATAGATATATCCTATGAAACAAAACTGTCAATTAAATGACTAACCTGTATTATCTCCTGTTTAAATGAATTAACTTATGACGTGGCCATCTTGAGCATCCAATTCTTCCACAAGCACCAACGAATGCCAATAGTGAGCAAAAAATAGCCTATATTATTTTCAACATGTAAGCACCATGTACACCTGTAACAAACGAAATGAAATTCTCATTAAAATCATGTTAACGGAAGATAAAATAAAATAAAACAAATTATAAGCATGCCTGCAAAATCTACGATTTTGTAGGTGTGCTCATTAAAACATTTATTACCTGTCAAAAAGGGAAATAAACCATCATAACTAAAAGAGAAAAGATATCAAGTTCTGTTGCGTAAACTAATTACTCTTCCTACTTCAGAAAGTTTAGCTCTGAGCTTTATGATCGTCAGCTTCTGTCGATTTACTTGCTCAAGCAAGTGATGGTTAGTATTTGTCATTGATTTCTTTGCTTCCTTGTGTTGATTCTTCTTCAGGTTCATATCTTTCCATCTATTAACCTAGTCTAGTAAATCTGCCCTGAACGTTTTATTTTCTTCGTCTTTTAAGGCTTCATTTGCTTGACACTCTTTTAATTCCTTTTTTAATTCTATGATTTTGGTTTCATATACTCGGTCAAGTACCCGTTGAAGGGTTTCTTCATCCTGGTCATGAAATGAATAATCATACTGAGAAGAATTAAGATTATTCACATCCTGAACCAGTGAAGGGATGCTCATAAACGATGGCTGAGGGCTAGACCCACAAGCATCCATAAATGATGGTGTTATTTCAAACTTACTTGGATCAGTAATGTTTTCGGCCAATGATTTTTCAAGATTCTTCACTACGGGAATAGGTTCATTCAAATGCATTGTCTCAGGAATTAAAGATGAAACATCATCCTCAAGTTGAACAACAATTGGTTGAGTATTGTGCTGAATGGTTATAGGAATGGAGGCTATAGTCATGCTTTGAGTGAATCTTCATGCACCAATAGACACAGAACCCTTTGAATTAGAATCTCTTCTATCACAACAAACTTGTGCTAATTGTTCAAGTTTTCTTGTATATTCATCGCAAGGTTTTTTAGGAGTGCACAAATCAGAGAGGAATTCATGAGTAACAGAATCAAAATTTACATCATTCATCAATTCACTATCCACCTTTGTGGATGCGCTCAAAACGTTCGACAGATGGATATGGGTCCATATTAGTTCCAGCATCTAATGGCTCAACCTTATTTGTAACATCATTACTAATATGAGTGTCTAAAGATGAACTTGCTTCCTGTAACCTACTAACCCCTGGCTCAGCTTTATGAACATCATCCACTTCAAATTTTAATGGAGCTTTACACTTTCTATGAGTTTTTAGGAGGAGGATTAGGCCAATACTGTGTCAACCCTAGCTTTTTTTCAGCCAATAATTCATCCCAGGATTTGCAAATAAGGGATAACTGATGCTGAACTAGAATTTTAATCAAACCATGGTGTAACAAGCTCCTATCAGGGTTTCCTATAGTATTTTGCACTGAGTGTGCCATTTTCTTCAAGATTTGAAGCAGGTAGAAAGGTAGATTAAGTTTACAACCTTTCAAAGCTAATAATAATCGAAGATGATAATAATTGAGATGAGAGAAGCGGTCGTCACAAGAAACATACTTGACTAAACTTTCATAAGACGCTCGCCATTTCAGTTTTAAGAATTTAACTGAAACCCAAAACTTTAGCTTTGCATTAGTGGGTAAGGGTAAAAGTAATGACTTGCACCTTTTCTTATCAACCTTTCCTCCTTTAGATCAACGTTCTCTGGTCTGAGGAAGCTTTGTTGCTTCTGCAATTTTGTCTTCATTGATTATAAATTTAAACCCCCTAATTTGAGCCACATTCTCCTTCAAGCTCAGAGCGAGTTGTCTAGTGACTTCAGTATTATGACCACTGAAACGTCTAAAGAACGAACCCCATCCTATTTTTTTTAATAATGCAACAACTTCCTCATGAGCTTCCACTAGCTCAGGCCCCGAAATCTTGAGTCGGCTGAGAGGAGCCATTTTCTCATCACAACAACTCTGGTCTTGGTTTGAAATGAACGTAGTTGTGAATATTGAAGGAATAGCGATCCAAGTGAAAGCCATTATGTGAACCATCAAATCCCTAATTGATTCATACGTGACAAGAAAGAGAACCCCAAATTCGTCCATGGTAACCAAATTTTGAAATAATGAGAACAAATGTCCGCATTTTGTTCTATGAGTAATGGATAGACTAGTCGTGACTAACCAAACTCTCAGAAATCATTATGTTAACACTTCCAATTCTAACTGAACTTCGTCATTCAAAATAATACAATCCAGGGTTTGATAACCATATGATACAAAAACTGAAGCGTTGATTATACACAGACTAAAATGATAGCTTCGTACGGGTGCCATAAATGGTAATGGATACTAGTCATTATGAAATTGAATTTGAATGACACGATTACATCATTAAACTAACAAATGTCAGTTGTATTGATTGGTGTCAATAATTAAATCCAAAACCGAATGTTAATATGATATCAATCTTTATGTAGGTGATTCGAAAATATCATTAACATTAAAATACCTATGAACAGATGTTATCAAATCAACCATTCGTATCCTGTACCAAAAACACAACTCTCAATCGATAATAAAAAAGGATTACACGTGAAGGGAAATCGTGCTCATAAACCAGATGATGTGAAGTCATCATTACAATCCATAATGTCTCCTATAGTTTCATAATTACAATAGCAAGATCAACTTTAGATAATATTTAAACCACTCAAAACCATATTTATACATGTAATTGATTCAAGGATAACATAATATGGTTTTGAATGAACTCATGAAATCGAAATCACCTGTGACCTTATAAAAAGTAAACATTAAATCAAAATTCGATTATTATGATTATATCACAATGAATATTTCAAAATGATATATACAAATTTGATCTTTATCTATTTTGTGAAACATATGCATACTTTCCATAATTTGAATAATGACATGATATTAAAAGATCAAGTTTAATTTAAAAGTATATTATTATCAAGGTTATAAAATATTTCGATTATTTAATCAACCCTAATCATAAAATTTACAAGAACTTATGATAATAAATATCTTATCAAAACCAAATTTGTAACATGCTCAAAATGTGTTTTCATTTTAATCCAAAGAACTAATTAGCATACTATACCTTAAATCTCATGAATCAATATATGATCAAATGAATTGATAATGATTAAAATTGATTATATATAAAATTTACAAGATTAACAGCTGCTAATTTATCAAATTTATGAAAGTATTCCATAAATTTCTAATATGACTCTTAACTCTTCTGAAATATGAGAGTACCTTCAGAATCGAAGATTCTGAAGGCACTCTTATATAATTTTTTATAATAAATCACAGAAGAGAACCAATCATTTTATTCAGCATAGTACAAAAATTGATAGGGTTGTTGCCTGCCAACATGTCCATAGTGACCCAGTAGAGTCCTCTGGAACGTAGCTAGATCTCCATATCTACTTTCCATGAATGGAAATTGAACGGAGTCAAGATTTCGATGGAATAAGCCATCTCAAATTGTTGGAGCGGATGCTTTCACTTGTTAAAACCTGCAAATCACAACAATACGGGCACTGTAAGGTCGAACATCCTGCAGATTTTAGGATTTCATCACACCCAGCATAGTTGATCAAGCAAGCTTGACCAACAATTCCTTAACTTGGGGTATTAAGTGGTAAGGCTTGGCTTCTAGTACAGTGCTAGATTTTTGAGCTTTTTCTCAATTTTTCATGGGTCAGTGCAAGAAGATGATGGACCTTTAAGATGCAATCCTAGTTTTCAAAAACAACATCATGCTACCAAAAAATACATCAACCCGAGCCTGACA
>LPNX010729206.1:0-10306 GCA_001517045.1 Pseudotsuga menziesii | reverse complement strand
CAGTATGACAGGAGTGAATGGCTCATGTAAAAAGTGTGGAACGATCATACTGCGGCCGATGTGGCGCGCATAGCCGAGGCGACTATGAGTGTCGAAAAAATGGGTAAAAAATGATGTAGTCAAAAAGATGCAACGAGGTGACCATTGTGAAGGTCTCGTCGTGCTGGTTCCAATCGTGGAAACGGCTCGGAAAACGGATTCCAAATGGGTCCAGAATGGAAAAAACAGGAGCAAAGTCAACCGACTACAAATAGTAAGTGGGCCCCATATGACACGTCATTTGCACTATTCGAGATTGATTTGCGATCAGAGTGGACTAGAGCTTACGGTTGATTTCTGGACGATCTGACCGATGGATTCGAGATTCGGGAGAGCCAGGTATTCTGTTAAACCAACACCTGTAGTGATTTTTTGGGTTGGGGGGGTGGTGGGGCCCATGGGGGGCTGTTGTATGGTTTATAGGTGTGGACCGCGGGTTCAGCGATCGAAATTGCGGTCTCCGACCGCGGGTTTGACTTGGATAGTCGCGGTCATAGGTCGCGAGTGTCTGGCTGGACAGCTGCGGTCTGGATCGCGACTGTTGGGCTGGACAGCCGCGGTCTGGATCGCGACTGTAAGGTTGGACAGCCGCGGTCTGGGCCGCGACTGTAAGGTTGGACAGCCATGGTCTGGACCGCGACTGTAAGGCTAGACAGCTGCGGTCTGGACCGCGACTGTCGGGCTAAACAGTTGCGGTCTGGACCGCGACTGTTCAGGGTTATGGATGGGTGGGGTAGGTCTGTTATTTGGTCATGAGCCTAATGAGACTTCTTTGTTTGATTTGCAGGATGCCACAGGTGATATGGCGTGAGAGGGAGATGCCGGAGGATCTCGTGACTGCTATTAGAGAGGACCATCGGGTGCGGTCTATGTTGGCGCTCTTCGGACTTCTAAAGTTCACGGAGATTCCGATGATACGGTCAGCAGGTTTACTGCTGAACCGCTTGATTGACTTCTGGGAGCCCGAGACACAGGCGTTTCGGGTACAGGGAGAGAGGGTGGACCTCACCCTGGTGGATGTTTACTTTTTGACGGGGTTACCCTGCCTGGGGCGGGTAACGGATACACATCCGCGGGTCTCGGCGGATCTCGACATAGATGACTTGGCAGCGCGTTTCTGCAGCGCAGACGCGAGGGTGCATAGGAATGCACTCCGGATTCAGGACTTGCGGGAGGCAGCTGTACAGGCGATGGCAGCTTGTGTTGTACAGATCTTGGGATCCCAGGCACCTGAGAAGGTGTCTGGGGGGCAGATGCAGATTTGTGAGCGAGTGCTGGCTGGGACATACTATGCGTGGGCCCAGATGTTCCTGACCTGCGTGTAGCGACAGCTGACCGCAGCAAAGGAAGCTGGCAAGGGATTCTACTTTGGTTCGTTTCTAGTGGCCTTCTTCATGGAGAGGGTGCCGGTCAGAGATGGAGGCCCGAGGGAGCCCTGGATGATCCGATGGGGAGAGATGATGCGTCGCCGGGGCGGCGGGGACGTGGGGCGGTATTTCACTCAGGAGCTATATATGCAGTGGCTGCAGTTACCGCTAGCATTGGAGGACTACCCCTATAGAGGCATGGACTACAGAGGGGATCCAGATGCGCCACGGCCACCTAGACAGGCATGGGGTCCAGACGGTATGTATGAGTTTAATTGTTTTGTCCAGTTTGTTTATAGTATATATGATATATGTGGTGACTGACGACGAGGTTTTTGCAGATGTGGGTCCGAGGCCGCCGCGAGATCATGTGCCTCGTAGAGGGGTTGTGGCGGTTCCGGCTTTGCCCGGGCGAGGTCCTGTACATCGGCGAGACGCGGATGGAGCGCTCGAGTCAGTACGGGTGCTGTTGGAGCAGCTGTTGACAGGAGTGAGCGATGCAGGGTGGGAGGACCTTCCTTGAGATACGATTCGGGATTGTAGGCAGGCGCCTCAGGATTTCAGGAGGATAGCGTTCCGGGTGGCTCTCTTGGCGGAGAGGGCACGAGCACTGGTATCGAGGCCCAGGCGATCGGGGGACTCGTCGAAGGAGGAGCGGGAGGAGGAGTCAGAGGCGGCTGACACGGAGAGTGATCCGGGATATGATTCCCGCTAGGGAGAGCAGGGGGCTCTCCCTGATTTTTGTAGCTGCGGCTTGTATTTTATGAGTTTTGAGGGATGTACAGTCATATTGTTTTGTATAGCTGAGTACTGGGGTACTCAGAACATGTATAGTTCTGAACATGTATTTTTTGACTTGTATATATGTATATGCACGTGGATGCACATTTTTTGATGATGTTGTCTCATTTGTACGCACGTGGATGCGCTTCATGATATGTTCTATGTTGATACTGCACATGGATGCAAGTAGTCTAGGCTGTGGGGCACGTGGATGCCCCTGTTTTGATATGATATGATGTATGTATGACTAGGCACGTGGATGCCCCTATGGGTACAAATGTCATTTTTATGGTTTTATGTTTTATGTATGCAAATGTTGATGTAATGCAGTCTTTTTGGGTTTTTTGTATATTTGGATGATATGCTATGGGGTAATGATGCATGATGGAGGTGTTACATAGTGTGATTGATATGCCAGTCAAGGACATTGTTCGCCATTTGATCTGCGACATTATTGTAAGCTCTTGGGATATGTGTGAATGTGATGGATTCAAACTGTCGGCTAAGTTGTTTTGTACGCAGGAATTTTCGAAATAGGCAGGGATCACGCACCTGGTAGGAGTTGTTGAGCTGGGAGACAAGTAGCTGGGAGTCCAAGAACACATGAAGGTGACGTATTCCCATCTGGAGGGCAGCAGTTAGGAGACCAGTCACAGCATCATACTCCGCCTGGTTATTGGTAGCAGCGCCGATACATATGCCGTCAAGGTGGATGCGTTCGTTGGAAGGGGAGTATAAGACCCACGCTGCAGAATCTAGGTTGGGAGACCAGCGGCTAGCACCATCAGCGAAGCCGATGTAACAAGGTGGAAGAGGATCCATCTGTGGGCATGCAAAAAATGTGATGAATGTGAGATTGTGGTAAAAAACGGTGAAAAAACAAAAAGATAGCAAACTGTGCAAATGCGGACCAATGAGGTCGCGGTTTTCGGTTATGGGTAGAAACATTTAAGATACAACCCATTCCGGGGGTTGGAGAAGGGTCTTCCTTCAGAGTCTGCTAAAATGTATGCTCCCTTGCCGAGGCAAGTTTGCACAATGTAAGGGCCTTGCCACATGGACTCGAATTTTCCTTTACCTATTTTGTCGTGGGCTTGGTCATAGGCGAGGACGAGATCCCCTTCGTGGAAAGTTCGAGGGTGAACATGTTTGTCATAATGGGCTTTGGAGCGTGTTTTGGCAGCTTCGATATTCTGGAGAGTGGCACGACGATCTTCATCAGCTTGTTCGAGGGATAGCAGACGTTGCTCAAGGGGGGAGGTATCGGGGAGAAGCTCAACGGCGATGTGTAAGGCAGGAATCTGACACTCAATGGGGAGGACAGACTCTACATCGTGAACTAAATGAAATGGGGTAAAACCAGTGGCGGTCTTGGTGGATGTACGGTAAGCCCATAAAGCAGGAAATAGAATATGGTTCCAATTGGACTTATGCCGATCAACTGTGCGTTGGAGTATGGTTTTCAGGATTTTGTTAACTGCTTCTACTTGGCCGTTCCCTTGGGGGTAGTAAGCCGAGGAAAATTGGTGTTCGAACTTGAGGAGGGTGGATAACTCGCGCCACACACAATCTTCAAAATGTGATCCATGGTCAGATACCAATTGTTTAGGGACGCCGAATCTAGTGATGACATGGTTGAAGAAGAAATGGGCAGCTGTGTCAGCCTTGCAATTGAAGGTGGGCATGGCTTCTGCCCATTTGGTGAAATAATCGACGGCGACGATGATGTACTTATGGCCGTTCGCTGATGTGGGTCTACACTCCATGAAGTCGATGGCCCACTTACAAAAGGGACCAACAGTGACTACTGGGTGTAACGGAGCGGGTGGCGTCCGAGCTTTGGGGGCAAAAAGTTGGCAGTTATGGAAATGTTTGACCGCATTGATGCAGTCGGTGAAGAGTGTGGGCCAGAGATATCCGGCGCGGACGACCTTTTGGGCAGTGGCCATCCCTGAGAAATGGCTGCCGTAGGCACCACTATGACAATCATTAAGGACTTGTTCAGCTTCCTCATGCGTAAGGCAACGACGAAGAACTGTATCGATTCCTCGCCGGTAAAGGACATCTCCAATGAGGAGGTAGCGAGAGGCATGGTGACGGATACGACGACGTTTGTTCCGAGTGACTGTGGGTTTAAACTTCTGCGTGCATAGGTATAACAAGATATCGCCGTACCACGGGTCATCGGACGAGATGGTAAACAAGTAATTATCGGGTAACTCTTCGGAGATAGGTGGGGCTGGGATAAAGGAAGGGAGATCCGTCATGAGCTGGGAAAGCGCAAGGGATTTGGTGCTTTTGGGTGTTAGGAAAGTAAGGTCATATTCTTGGAGGATAATGACCCATTTGGCCACGCGACCTTGCAGGAGCCGCCGGTTTAAGAGGTAGACCATGGGGTTAGAGTCGGCGACGACTGTGGTATGACTAAGTAAAATGTAGTGTCGCAATATTTGGACGGAAAAGACCACTGCTAGGGCTAGTCGCTCCTCATGTGGATAACGTAAGGGTGGGCTGGACAAGGTCTGGCTAACGTAGTAAATGACATGTTCTTGTCGTGAGGCATTTTCTTGGACCAAGACTCCTGACACCGCATACTCAGATGCCGAGATGTAGAGGATGAAATCTTGAGAGAAATCCGGAGGGGAGATCAAGGGGGCTTGTGTGAGATATTTCTTGAGGGCATTAAATGCAGCTTCTGCTTGCTCGTCCCAGACAAAGGGTACTCGGGTACGGAGTAGGCGTAAGAAACCATGAACGGTTGTGGCGTAATCGGGGATGAACCGTCGAAGGAATTTAGCTCGCCCTTGCAGACTTTGGAGCTGCTTGAGTGTTCGGGGAGAGGGAAGGTCTAAGATGGCTTGGACTTTCAGTGGATCAACAGTAATTCCTTGGTGGGAGACAATGAACCCCAACAATCGGCCTGTCGGAACGCAAAAGACACACTTGTGTGGGTTCAAGCGGATTTGATATTTGCGACAACGCAGAAAAACTTGCCGAAGGTCGTTTAGGTGGTCTGATCGTCTTCAGGAACGAGCTGTAAGGTCATCGAGGTATACGAGCAGGATGTGGACCAAATCATGAAAGCAATAGGTCATGGCCCGCTGAAATGTTGCGCCAGCATTTTTGAGACCGAAAGGCATAACACGATAGGCAAAAGTGCCCCATGGGGTAGTAAAAGCGGTCTTGTATTGGTCTTCCTTACGGATTTGTATCTGGTTATATCCGGAAAAACCGTCCATGAATGAGAGGACTTCATGCCCCGCACACGCATCGATGAGCTGCTCAATGAATGGCGTAGGGAAATTGTCTTTGGGACAAGCGCGGTTTAGATCTCGGAAGTCAGTGCATACTCTAAGGGTGCCTTGTTTCTTGTTGACAGGAACAGGGTTTGAAACCCATGTGGTATAAGCAATAGGATAAATGAATCCTGTTGTGCGAAGTTTCTCGATTTCTGTTTTGACAGCTGGGTGTTTGGAGGGGTGTATGGGACGCTGTTTCTGACGAACGGGGGTTATGTCAGGCCATGTGTCGATGTGGTGTTCTATAATGGCAGGGTCAAGGCCAGGCATTTCGGTATAGGACCAGGCAAAGACATCACGGAATTCTTTGAAGAGAGCTTTGTACTCGTCAACCTCCTGCTCAGTGCAAGATTCTCCTAAAGCGATGAGTTCGGGGGTGCCCCCGAGGGCAGCAAGATCGACTTGGATAACAGGTGATATGTTGGCCATGTTACCCTCTTCGAAGGCGTCAGGAGCAGGAATAGGGTCCTTGAACCAGTCGACCTTCGGGGGAAGGAAGTCTTTGGATTCCACTGCGAATTGGGGAGCAGTGCTAGAAGGTGGTTCATCTGGGAGAAAGTATGAACGATGATGCATATCATCCCAGGGATAATCTGGGGCGGTGAGAGCCTCAAGAATTTCTTCATCACTGTAGAATGTTTGGGTTATCAGATTGGTTGCCGAGGGAGTGGAGACGGAAGAAAACATGTAAATGGTCTCGAACTCTTCTGAAGCAGAAGATTCCGGGGGGTGGATCTCCACAATGGGGAGTTGGGTTGTCTCAGGATCGAGATCTGAGGGGAGGATCTCGTTAATGGTGAGGTCTGCCGTCTCCAAATCCAGATTGTTCATCTCGTAGAGAGCTAGTCTGTACTCGGGGAGATTGGGACAGTGATGGGAGTAATGCCCGTAAATATCACACAAGGCACATGGGTGGTTGGTGCGTAGGGACTTGTCGTGAGGCATAGGGGTTGACTCTAGATGGACCACCGGGATGGTGGGTTCGTCGTCGAGCGTTTTCATGTATTCCTTTAATGCTGGTAAATGAGGACATAGGTGAGTCGCATGGCCCAACTCATCGCAGAGCGCACATTTGGGAGGGGCACGGAATACAGGGGGGTTTTGGACTGTCTTAGGAGGTGGGACAGCAGTGTAAGGTTGGGGGCCTCTGCCCCCAGTGGGTTTGGTACGAATAGGGGATGGTTTCGCGGGGGTTGACGGGGTAGCGATATCGGAAGGTGGTTTCGTGGGGTTTGACGGGGTCGCGACACCGGGAGGTGGTCGACTAGTAGTGGCTATGGGTTGCACTAGTTGCAGGAAAACATCGGGTGTCGGCGGACGAACTGGAGGTGAAAGATACCAAACGGGTAATCCTAAGGTTAAACCCGGGAGGCTAAGGGTAGCCATGACTGGGGTGCTAACCACTCCTGAGGGAGGGAAGAGGAAAGGTATGGTATGTATGGGTGTGGCACCAATGTGGCTAGGTACCAAAGGGGGTTGAGGCAACAGTGGTGGTTGATTACCAGGGGTTCTCGTGTGGTGGGACAGAGTCAATAGGTCAGCCAATTTAGTAGTAGATGACGGTGGTGGGAGTGATGGAAAAGTGGAGGTCAGCGGTGTGTCTGAATAAACTCCGGGTCCCACTGAAGAAACCAAAGAGGTGGTGGCATCCGGAATAAGTTGTTCAACCATGGGGAGCATGGGCCCTATAGAAGAAACGGTTGTGTTGGGGGCACCCGAGATAGTTTGTTCAATCATGGGGAGAACATTTTCGGGTGTCGCGGCGGCCTTGGGATCGTAGTACATGAGTTGGTCAACTTTGATCACGCGGCCCTCATGAGGGAACATCATGATGCGAAAAACGGTAGAGGCAACGGCCCTCATAGCATACATGTAGCTGCGGCCAAGTAAAATATTGTAGTCGAGCTGGGCATTGATAACCTCGATGTTTATCAGGACCGTTTTACCAGCCAGCTGGATGGGGACATTGGTTAACAGGCCTTGGGGTTGAGTTGAACGGCCGTCGTATGCTCGCAATGCAGTGGAGGACTGTTGGAGAGGGGGGGATCCCATTTTCTGCCAGATGGAGGTGGGCATGACACATGTGGAGGCACCTTCATCAATAATGCAGCGATGGACTACAAAATTCCGGATGGAGACAGTAACTTGGAATGATAAGTTGGAGGGCAGGCGGGGTTCGGATTGGTCCAAATCGTATGCCATTAACTGCGAATCATGCGGATCGATAGCCCCAATGGCTGAGAGTAAAGTCTTACGCTGCGAAGGGAAATTCTTTAAGACTTCCAACGCAGACATGGCTGCGGGAGATTGGGCTAAGTTGTCTACGATGTTGTAGTTTGACGCAGCCCGCGCATTGGGGTTGTTGTTGATCCGACGAAGTGGGAAACGGGGTGCTTTGGGAACTCCATCTAGTGGAGGTGGAGGTATACGTAACGACTGATCGGTGGGATGAGCATTAGTGGGGTTATTGGTGGGTGGTGCTTCCGGGGTGGAGCCATATTGGTTCCGCCGGGTCTGGAGGTTGACCTCATCGGAGGACATCATCAACAGATGGTGGGTACCTGAGTCAGACGAGGGTTGATCAGGAACAGTGTAAGTGATTTGTTGGATAGGCGCATTAGCTTGAGGGGGGGCCAATGGTTCAGTGTTCACTAAGGCTTGGTTGGGTAAGGGGTTTTGTAGGACCAAAGGTGGCTGCTGAGGTTGTGGGGGATTGGGTGGTGCTTGAGGAGCCGCCTGTCCTTGGCGTAGCTTATCAGCAGCCAAAAGTTGTTGAACGCGCTCCATATGCGGACAAAAATGTGTGTAATGTCCATAGACCCCGCAAACAGAACAAGGGAAGTTGGTTCACAGGTTGGGGTTTTTAGCCTGCTTGGGCGGGCGATCGGGGTTTTGGTTGGTAGGGTCTGCATTATTATTAGCAGGGGGATTCGGTTGTTGACGAGCTTGTTCGGTCTGCTGGTTGTTCCCACGATTTCGGCCCCTGCCGCGGTTTTGTTGTCCCTAGTTACGTTGGTTATTCTGGTTTTGCGGCGGGTTTTCTTGGGCGTAAACCTGCCCTTGGGTAGTAGGTGGGTTCTGAGCTTGCGCAGGTGCGGGAGCAGGCTGCGGTGGATAATATGGAGGTGGAGGCTGCACTGGCGCAGCTACTTGAGGGGGTTGTTGATATTGCTGTGGAGCGGGTTGTGGGTTTGCCACAGGGGCTGGCTGTGGCTGATAATAATGAGGTTGGGATTGCGGCGGCGTAGGAGCTGGTGCAGCCTGCTGGTGATAGTATGGCTGAGGTGCAACCGGGGAAGGCATATTACCGAAACACTGAGGTGGACATGAGGGTCCATGGGTATGGTGTTGATGGGGCATGTGAGCATACGAGGTGGTTGCTCCGGCCTGTGATGTAGCTTGTGAAAGTTCAGGTCCAGGAGTAGGACGGGCTATGGAAAAGGGCTGAAGCTGTGAAGAGAGACAGCCAATGATGCCATCGGCAGCGTGGGATGCCCCCGGCGCATCATGATGTGGGGAATCGCCTCGAGGGGCGTCCGGTATGATGGTGTAAAGATAACCCGACTGGGCATAAATGAGATCAAACTGCTGGGCTTTAAGGATAGCTTCTTCCTCCGACTGGGGTCTTTCGGCTGCCACATCCTTAGCAATGAGCGGAAGGAGGGACTTAAGGAACCAATCGAGGAAGATCCGGTCATCTAGCTTTATTTTGCATAGGCTACGGCGTCGCCGCCATTCATGGATGTGGTCGGTGATGTGGGTAGTCGTGTTCTGTCTTCATGAGAGAAGGATCTCGACGCCTGCGTCATAGCGAACAGGCAACTGGAAAAACTGGAGGAAGGTCGAGGCCAGGGACGTAAAGGTGGTGTGGGTTCCGTGAGGTTGCTCGATATACCATTTGGCAGCTGAGCCAGTGAAAGTGCGCTGTAATAAACGAAGGCGAATGGAGTCGTCTACTATGGAATTGGAGGAGCACCATAGATGGAAAGACATGATATGGTTCTGGGGGTCTTCACCTACTTTACCCTCAAACTTAGGGATGTCCGAGGGGAGTTTGGTAGGCATGTGGGGCCACGCAGGGTTGTGCCGGATGGGGTCATTGGTTAGCCGGGCTAGGTCAGGTAGGTTGAGGCTAGCCATATATGGTAAACTGGATGGAGGGTGTAATACGGTAGTGGGTTGGACCACATTGGGGCCCATGCCCCCAGGTGGAGGGGTGATGTGAGGGATGTTACCCCCCAGTGGGGGAACTACGGTGGTGGGAGTTACTAATGGAGTAGGTATGGGTATTCCTGCCGTAGGAATAGGTACGGTGAGGGGAATGGTAGACGGGCCTCCTGTGGAGGGTGTACCCATGATAGGTGTAGTAACTGGTATAGTGGCCGATGTACCACCGGTGGTCCCTATAATGGAGGGGTTGGGATTCACACCAGCCATGGGGATAGTGGGGGCGGTGTAAAGAGTATGCTCGGAATCTGGTGACGGAGTCCTATGCCGCTGACGAGTGGAGTCGAGTAACAAGGCGCGAGGTCTACGGTGATGACGGGTGGTGTCAAGTGAACCGTGCTGTGGGGGTTCGCCTCTGAGGCGACGAGAATGTCTCGGAGAGTCAATGGTGACAAGTGGTTTTCAAATATGTGGGTTGTGATGTCGAAAAACAACTCAAAAATCCTAATGCAACCGTGTGTGCAGAAGGAGAGCTCGAAAAGCAAGGAACTCAGGCCAAAAAGCAACTCAAAACACCTACTGTAGCTGCGTGCTACAATAGGCGGAGTGTCAACAAAGTGGTCAGAATACCAATAAGCAGTCGGTTTCCTA
>LPNX010729185.1:0-18733 GCA_001517045.1 Pseudotsuga menziesii | reverse complement strand
TTCCTAATAGCTAGATGTTTCTATTCGCCAAGTCATGTTAGAGGGTTACATTTACTAAAGGTCTAATTTTCCATTTCTTTCCATCTCTTTTATCCTTTATCATCTATGGGATTATATTTGTGTCCATCCAATCCTACTATTTTAAAAGGATCCTTTTATCTTTTTTTTCTTAACTGAGTGAACCCATGGATTTTATATTTATTTGCAATTACCCATACTTGATGTGTTGTGAGAAATCATACCCCAAGAAAGTAGATTAAAAACATATATACATTTTCACTTTGGTTTTGATGACTTTGTGGCTTGTCCGAGCTTTCATATATATACGTAATTACACAAAAGCATNGAAATCATACCCCAAGAAAGTAGATTAAAAACATATATACATTTTCACTTTGGTTTTGATGACTTTGTGGCTTGTCCGAGCTTTCATATATATACGTAATTACGCAAAAGCATTTATGATTGATTCGACTCATTATTCAAAATATATATATTTCCATTTTCATTAACACTAACTTTAACTATTACATTTGGGTCAAAAGAACCTATAACAAGCACAACTTATCTAGAAAAAGCAATAGAGCAACAACATGGAAAAAAGCATGTCTAATTCAATTGACACTATACCAGAATGCAATTCCAATATGTCCTAAATTTATATCAAATAATTCTACACAGGTATAAAGTTTCAACTACTGATATCATGTTAAATGAGGACCTAAATAGTCGTAGAACTGGACAGATATTCGTCGGCAACATCATGGTCACATACAACACATTCTTAGATAAAAACAATAAATCGCGACCAATTTTGTGTGTTGATATGATTGATGAAAAAGGAATCATGACAATTACGACAAATGTTCCCACACAACTTATATAATGCAATAAGAAAAAAACTCGTAGCTGGTAATAGCATCCACATAAAAAATTTCAAAATCATGTCGAAGAAAAAATATGATCATGGCGATTGTGATCATATCATATATTTTAATGAAACAATTCCACCAATATGCAATGAATATACTTTCATACCAAATACAACCGTTAACAACTGTTAGAAAATACAAATCGCTATCTAGTTGGCACAATTGACGTACTTGTAACAGGTGCCATAAAAATTGGGACACCACACAATCTACAAATAAAAGATGGAAGCTCAAATGATGACAAAGCCATGATAATACTCTATTCGACAATATACTACTCATTCAATTATTCCATTTTCAAATCCCATGCTTACATTAACTAAAAACCATAACTTCAAATTTGTTTTTCTTTCAGATACAATTGTACGAAACATATGAAAAGTTCTTCACATTAATAGAAAACCAATTGCAAAGTGGAGCATTTCCTATGATTCTATGCAATAACATCACAAAGGCAAAAGACACAAATGGAACAATATTTCGAACAACAAAATCAACATTCATCACAGAACTGAAAAATAGAAGCTATTCATAATTTACAAAAACTAGTTGGGTCAACAAATGTTGTAAGTATCATCTCAGTAGCTCTATTTACATATACCTTTGTAGTAACTAACAATGAAAAATTGTTAACATGTTCAAGATATACTCACAACTAAAAATGCATATTTAATACCATTAGAACTTGTATGCATTGAATGCAATTCACCTACTGGGACTTCTGCAATGATAAAATGATTGCTAATTTCTTTAGCAAAATGTAATAAGGACTGCCACTTTACATATGCACATTGTATAAATTCCACTATCAAAAAAACATGAAACATTGTTACACCTTGCATAGCCAGAGATCCTATACTGTAAGAACTCATTCCTAGACTACAACATGTCCTATGACATATATCTTCAAAATAAACCGGCTACTATATACATGCTTTGTGATCTTCAAGTCCACAACTAATTTAAACTCAATGAAGACAATGTAGTGTTGGATATTGGATAAGAAGAAGGTAACACCTCAATTACTTTTGCATGTATCTAAGAATAGTTTACATCAACAAAACTAATACATATCTTATTTTGCAGGTCCTCTATTATGCACATCAATGAACCAATGCATATCTCACGATATGTGCATAGAATAGAAATTTTGACAATATGTACATATACTGGTAGTTTTGTACATATACTGTCATTTTTGTAGTTTGTTTTGACTTTTAACAATATGTACATAGACTATCACTTTTGCAACATTGCCTTACACAATAACATGCATTGATACCCACAATTTTGTATTTTGTACACTAATAATATGTACTTAGAATTATAAATCTAACGGTAGGGACTGCGGCCACCCCGTGACACTTATTTAACTAGATATGTAAATAATAAAACATGCATATCCTTGGCATGATAACAACACTTTTATTTATTCAATTCAAATCACAGTCTATTAACAAATATTACTATCATATTTTTATAGCATGTGTATACTTAATTTTCATCATGATTTTGAATACATTTGGGTGGTTATTTATTTATTATATTATATTATATTTTTGTTTTAGTCTTTTAGTTTCATAAAATTTATAGAAATTAATAGCATAATTTATTGGGATAGCCTCATGCAATCTTCATAATTGTAACATGGTCTAACATACTCCATCAATTAAGTTATTTTTCCATATTTGACCTTTATGTCATCCATTGCATCACCATTGTATGCTTGTATGATAATGCATAATGTGTTTCATGTGTCTTTATTAAAAAAATATGTTCCTGATCCTAACCACATCATTGAATGATCTTTGTTTTAGGCAGAACTAGAAGGAGGTATCCTAGCATTATCAATGCATATCCTGGACAAGAAAGTCATGTTGCATTAGAAAAGGTGCCATCGGGTAGGTAAAGGTCTAATGGGCTAGTTACAACTTTGAAGAAGAAACATGAGATCTTTAGGATGCTATGTGGGAGGAATATCCATAGTTGTTTTGAAATTTTGTATATGTGCATAGCATTGATATGCACTGAGGGAAGTGCATAAATCAAGGGGGAGGAAAATGTAACACCCTATTTTTTATCCTAACATGTAATTATGTAATTATGTATATAATTATGAAATGGCTAGAAATCGAACATAAATGGTCTAATGTGACTAAGATTATTTCCTAATGCACATTTTACATTTAATATAAAAAACACAACTACTACATACTAAGAAGGACGAAGATGAGATGGGGGACTATGATTCCACAAGAGGGAAAGTAAAAAGGGGTTTGGAGGGGGAGATGTGCCCAATGACTTATCATTTAAGTCATTATACTTATTATTCATTTTATCCTAAAGTTTATTAATCTCTCTTAATGAAATTGCATTAGCCATAAGCTTGAGTTAATTATTCTAAGCTTTGGATTAGAAGGGAAAAAGTGAAAACTACCATGTATGTCACTTGTCTAGCTCTCATCATCCATGCATGACACTTGGCTAGTTCTCAACATGCATATAATATATTGAGATCTAGTTCATCGAATTATTAGCATATCATTCATTGAGTCCATGATAATGTTGTCATCACTAAGCATATCATTCCATACCATAGCCTAGATTCATAACTGAGAACACTGGTAATTACAAAGTTATAGGTTCCCACTACCCCAAGATCCTAGTGCTAGGGAAATTGAGTTTCCTTGCGAGAGAAATTGTCATGCCATTGAAGTCCTTGGAGTGTTGGCGTAGAGAGTCCATAGTCGGCTTGCACTAGATACCGAGTAGGGAATTGAGGAAAATATACCAAGGGATTGTTAACTTAGAGAAGGGAAGCTGGGGCACTATTAATTCAAATAAGGGGATCCCATTCCTTCAATTTTCTAATTTGATGAGGGAGGAGTGATAGAATATTGTGAAAGTTGTGGAGGGGGTTCAACACCTATGGGATTTTTTAGGCGTCGAGTTGAATTTTCTTCTTGTGGATTGATAGCCTCAGCTTGGGGGTGGGCACTTTTATATAGATAACTAGTATAATACAATGCTTATGGATGGAAGGAACGACCTTAGTCTATAGTTAGTTGGAGGATATTCTAAGATAAGTTTCCAATTGTGTATGAAATGCCATGTATTTATTTTTATTATGCATAATATTGTTTAATTAATTGTTAAATGAGTAATTAATTGCATGAATTTCATGGCATTGTATGAATGCATTCATGCTAGAATTTCCTATATGTTTTAGTATATGCATCTGTTTAATTTGGGCGACCGTATATTTAGTTTCACTGTAATTTAATAATTAAATTAAGAAAAATGAATTTGGGTATCATTGATGGATCTCGTCAGTTATTTGAGTACCCCATGGCTCTTAAGGCATGGTCTTGTCATTGGGTGTGTGATGAAACAATTGTATGTAGAATCAAAGGTACTAATTGCAATAAAAATGGGCCCCCCAATGAGAACCATTTATTTTTATTTACTAATATAAGCCGAAGGTAGAATTGATTGATAGACTATTGAGCAAGTGAGTACTCTTTGTATTTTCATTAGTAGGATAAGTTTAATGTTAATTCCACCATGAAAAATTACTTATAATAAACCCTCTTCAAAGGAACCATCAGTGAGATAAAACAAAAGTTTACAAGGTAGATCAAATGGAGACAAAACCGAGGGTTGATTAGCCCCAAACCACCAATTAAATTTGATAAGAAATCCATACTTGATTACAACTATTGTTTCCTCCATAACTCCCAAAGCATCAATATTCAGAGGTGAAAGTAAACCCTTACAACTGTCCACCAGTATATCACAGATGTAGATAATAGTAGATGCAAATAGTACCATATAGTAATGCCAAGGATTATGTCCACCATGGACTAAATTGAGGTAGGGTGATATTTATAAATACAACAATCACGGTCAAATCTTGTTAGCTCATTCAGTTAAGGAGTAGGTATTGCTAAAAAGGTGACCCGGGTTCAAACCCCTTAGGGGTGAGCTAGTTGGGAGGAGAAACCCAAAAATCCATCCATGTTAAGGGTTGTTGTGGCCCAGGACGGGTGCGATCCTTGAGTGATTTTGACAACTTAGATGCCCTTGGGTTGTGGTTTCTCATCCATTGGTGGAAATGCACTGGCCTCGAGTGACATACATTTCTTAACAAAAAAAAAATATACAACGATCACGACTAACAACAAATGTTATCATTAATCCAATTTCAATACACCTAATTCAGGTGTAATCACCATAATTGACCTTGATTAATTCACACAATTCCAATATTCCATTACAAGCCATGTAGGTTGTTACAAGGTTGAGGTCTAAAGAACTAACCCTAGCCCTTAATTTAAACATCAACCTTATAATATATGCATGATCGATTATACATCAAGACCTTAATAACAAGTCATTTATATGGAATCAAATATATACCAACATAGATCCATATTAAGGGCCTAGATCTTTCAAGCATCGATAGTGATCAAATTCCTTAAGGTGTAATTTTTTTTCAATCTTACATTTTTTACATGTCTACAAAAAATATGTGTTAATCCCTTTCTCTGCTTGATAGATATGGGGCTTAAGATGGATCTATATTGGTTTTAATTTTTAATTTTATGAATGGACTTGGATTTTTTAACTACTTTTCATTTGGTTTTAATTTTTATTTTATAAGCTGACATGAACTTTTTTAAAATTTACATTTTATTTTTGATAAAATAATATATTGTTTTATTACTTTTGACAACATCTCTCATGCTAAGTTCTAAATTACCTCATTCCTCTTAAGACAATTACACATCAATTATAACGCTAAGTGCTAAATACTATTAACTCATTCTTAAAGCATTTCATAAAATTGGATTGAGAAAAATTGTATATTCAAGACCTAAAACCATATAAAGTTAATCCATACATATAAAGTTACCCAATATTCAAACTATGTTTTACTCCCCCTCTACATTATAATCTCAACATTATAATCTCAAGAGCATTAATATTCTCAAACCTAATTTAGTTATGAGTATTTGGACCAAATAAATGAAATTCATATGTAATAAACAAAGCCCTATAAGTGTGCGCTCATGTTGTTAACTAGAAAACCGTGTATATAGACACAATTTCTTATTTACTCATATTTTTATAGTACAATATTAATATTGAGGAGAAATCATCATAATATTGAATATTTTTTTTTTAAGTTTATAAGTACATCATATTGAATGATTTATTTTTAAGTTTGAAAGTATATATTTATTAAGGATTAATATTATAATATTAAATATTTTTTTATGTTTATAAGAGTGTATTTATTAAAGACTAATCGGTATAATTGAATAAATCTTTTTTAAATCTATAAGTATATTCATTTATATTTATTAAAAACTAATCATCATAATATTGAATTAAAAAATTAAATTAAATCTATGTAAATTTTTTATTTTATTTTATTTATCTTACAACTCCTTTCAGATCTTCACTCAACAAATTGAAACAAGTTGTCCACCTTCTAGGTTTTTATTAAAGGAGTTGAGAACACTCCATAGTGACTTGTTCGANTTTATCTTACAACTCCTTTCAGATCTTCACTCAACAAATTGAAACAAGTTGTCCACCTTCTAGGTTTTTATTAAAGGAGTTGAGAACACTCCATAGTGACTTCTTCGAACATTTTCTCATTATCCTCCTCATTTTCTAGTCTAAAGGTTTATGATCACTTTGAAAATTTGCATGCTTTAAAAATATTTTGGAAATATAAAACTCTTAGTTTTGCAATACATGAAAACTAATAATTTTTCTATAATCATTGTAAATCATTTTCAAAAATATATTGATGTTCTACTAATGATTAGCAAAACTTTAAAAATATTTAGATCTCTTATCACCTAAATCCAAGCATGTCCCTCTAGTCTTGAGTCTCCATTCCCTTTCTTGGTCCAACAATAACTTTCACTTTTCGATTTCGATTTCTTTCAAAGTAACCAAAGCTCTTCATTCAATGGAAAAAACTTAAATCGAGATAGCAAGGATTCTAAATGTTTTTCAACTTCCTTTAATTGATCATGTTTGGCTATATGTTTATCTCTACCCCAAGCAACCACATTTGTCTTCACCTCCTTGCAAATTGTTTACATGTTAATTCTACATCATAGCTCCTTCAAGAATGCTTCACTTGACAAGTTTAAAAATATGCCAATATGCCTGACCTAAATTATACTTAGAGCCCTAGGTTTTGGATTGTTATGATCCAATTCAAACAAAATAAGGAAGTGGTCAAAGCATCTTGTAGAGCCTATCCAAGATTGATATCTTTCTACTTGTGAAGGAAAGTGTTATGCATCAAGAACCTATCATTATATTTCAATGTCAACCAAGTTTGTCATCTCAAATGAATGATAAAATTATCCACCAGATGTAGAATAGTCAGTGGTGGGTGATGTTAAGACACCCTAAAGTTGAATGGTCACTCATTCGAAACCTTGCAGATACCAAAAATCCAGCCATGTTAAGGGCTTGTGCGGTCTAGGACGAGTGTGATCCTCGGGTGTTTTCTAGGTCAAGTGAGATCCTTGCGTGATTTGATTTTGATGGCTTAGATGCCTCTGGTTCATGGTTTCTTAGCCAAAGGAAAACCATGCAAGTAAGGGGTACCACTTTGCCAACAAAAAAATGAATGATAAAATTAAAAAATTTCTACTCATTTTATTGCACCGAGAGAAGCGATGTGCTTACAATCGAGTAGAGAATTCACAAAAATAAAAAGTAATTTAAACTACTGAATCCACATAGTTTGTGGCTAGATCAAGTAGATAAAGATGAAATGGTTGAGAGATAGTGATGGAATGAAAGACACTTTAGAAGAAAAAATTATTCATCATATTCTTCCAGTTAAACAGGTTCAATTATGATTTATCCATGCTTAGATACATGTTATCACCAACATTCTTCATGTTATCCATTTATCAACTATCACACACACACACACACACACACACACATCAATCATTGCAGATAACTAGAAGAATGTGAATCAATACAACAGTTTTATCTCACATTCTCCTAGTTATCTGCAATGAATTGTTGGTAATATATATATATATATATATATATATATATAAAATTGTTTATTTTGAATTTTGAATGACTTTCATAGAGTCAATCTCCACAATACACTTGTCTCATTATCATTTATGCCACCCAAATCTCAAATAAAAACACTTATCCGCGTAAAAATTCATGTCAACTAATAACTTATCAAGTAGCACAACCACTTAACCTGTGGTTGGTGAACATTGATAGGGCACAAATTAAGTGTCACTAATAAGTTATTGTTCTTGCCTTATTCTAGTTAAATGAGTTATTTCTCACAATTATCTCTCAAAAATGACGAGTTATACATGCATCACTAAGGAGTTATCCATGCATCACTTAGGAGTTATCCATTCATCAATTAATTAGTTATTCTTTTTTTAATAATTGTTTATTTTGAATTTGTAACAACTTCCATTACACTTGTCTCTGTTGAATAATCCTTTGGGATTTCAATGTAAATAATATTTCAGTTATTAGTTCATAAATTGTCATTAATAATCTCGTTATTTAATTGTAGATAACAGTTTTGATTCCTTTATATGTAATACTCTTTTATGAAGTAATACATTCATTGTTGAGGTTCTTCACGACATGTGTCAGTGGTATCAAAGCAAGGCAGCGAATCATTTGTTAGAGAGAAGGAGCCTGTGAAGGAGGAGCCTGTAAAGGATCTATCACCAAGAAATGAGAGCCATTTAGTAAAGACTGCACATACAAGGGAGATTGCACGTAAATTGTTTACAAGAATTATTTTCTTATTTTTAAAGAAAAAAAAGGAAGAGAGATGTCATTTATATTTGCGTGCAATAGTTTCTTTAAGTTAATTATGAAATCTTTGGGGAGTTCTTTTTAGAAAATAAAATCTTTTAAGCCGCCATTTATATTTGGGTACAAGTTTTTTTTTAAACTAAATTATTAAACCTTTGGGGAAATCTTTTTAGAAGATAAAAAGATTTTAAAGAACATCCACATAGAGGAAAATAATATATCAGACTGTAATTTGTACAGAGTAAATTTTAATGAATTCTTTAATTTCATTTGTTGGATTAATTTTGTCTCGCAAAGAAAATTATCATGAATGATTTCGTAAAGTTAAAAATACCCTTATTTTTAATGATATGTGGGGTGGAATTTGTGAAAATGAGAATTTTGAAGATAAGAAAGATGGAGATGCAATAGATGAAGTGCATAAAAGTGCACAAGTACCACCTACTAATACCTAAGAGTTAGCATTATGGAAAAGAAAGGACAAGAAGGCTTATGCCTTGATCATTGCCTTTGTAAGTGAAGAAGTAAGTAGACATTTAGTTTGTAGTAAAAGTTCTTGGGAAGCATTAAAGAAACTAAAAGATTTGTATGATTCACATTCTAAGCTTGAACATACAATTGCTAATGAAGTTATTTAACTTAGAATTAAAAGATAATGATCCAATGAAACTTGCTTATGAAATTAGATCTTTTTTCCATGATATTGATGCAACTAGTGTAAAATTTGCACGGGGACTTCACTTTTTGACCAATATCCTATCACGTTAGTTCATATTGTGGGTTTTAAAATTATTAAAAATTGAACCAATATATTGCAGGTATTGGGGAGATGAGGGGTTTAAGGTGGGGGTGGGTAGGGTGGTTTATAAGGATTGATGTATAAAAAGGGGTGGGGAGGAGGTTTAAAGTATTGGGAGGGGGTTTCAACAAAAAGAGTTTGGGTCAATATATCTAGAAATTAAGGGTATTCTTTAATATCCCACGATCGCATGTGGTATGTGAGATGTTCACTAAGTGAAGTCCCCGTGAAAATTTGACATTCAACTTGCTGCATTTATTAAATCTCTCTACCCTTCCTATACATTAGAGGAAATTTCAACTCAAAATGGGCCTCCTAAAATGAACTAATAAAATAATAGTTAAAATAATAAAATAATATTTATTAATTTTGGAGGAAGAAAAGAAAAAAACTATTTTTTTGTTTGTATTTTTGACATATCTCCCTGTGTTTTTACTCAAATTTCGATCGGGAGAGCTTGTTGGATGTGGAAATAAATTCCACATGCAACGAGTACCCACTCGGCATACTTTTGACAGACCCCGTTACCCCAAAAACAAGAAATACCTGAAAAAACAGAATGATGATGTCATCATTCCATTTTTTCAGGTATTTCTTGTTTTTGGAGTAGTGGGGTCCGTCAAAAGTATGCTGAGTGGGTACTCGTTGGATGCAGAATTTAATTCCGCATCCAACGATCTCTCCCGATCGAAATTTGAGTAAAAACAAAGGGAGATATGTCAAAAATACAAACAAAAAAGTAGTTTTTTTTATGATACCTATCCCCAAATTTATATTAAAAAGGTGTTTAAGACCTATATGGTATTTCAAATTTAAAGCAATTTCATTGGATAACACATGATTACATGGAATTTGAATAAAAGTTAAAAGGCCCATTTTGAGTTGAAATTTCCTCTAATGCTCATTATTATAATCACTTCAAGCTAGTGGCCAGATGAAAGCTATGACATTTGAAAATTTTGTTGAGAAAATTGCAAGGAGAGATAAAGCATTTAGGAAGAAGGAGTCTAATCTCAATGAAGAAACTGCGTGTCTTGCATAGAAAGGACACAAATCAAAAGAAGAATTTGCAAAGGATGAAAATAGAAGCAAAGGTTGAGGTAGAGGACAAAGAGGTCATTACAGAGGAAGGGGGGAAGATTTAATCAAGGAGAGAAACTATGTTATAAATGCGGAAAAAAGTCATATTGCTAGTTATTGTAGAATCTCTTGGGAGAAAATTGTTAACAAGAATGAGAAAATACAGGATAAAGGTAACCCTCCTGAATCTGCACATTGTAATCTTGGAATTGAATAAGATTTTAGTACTTCATTTTCTTGGAACTATATTTGGTTATTAGATACTGGATTCACATGTCATATGGCATTTAGAAAACGACTTCTTTGAGACATTTAGTGATCAAATTGATGGGGTAGTATATTTGGCGACTTCTTTGAGACATTTAGTGATCAAATTGATGGGGTAGTACATTTGGCGGATAAGTCTCAGTTAAAACCCTTAGGAATTGGCTCTGTTAGATTGAAATTATTAGGACTTGTTGATTACATACTTTATGATGTTCTTTATGTTCCACAATTGAAGAGAAATCTAATATCTATTGTGCAAATTAGACAACAAGATCACTCAATACATATGTTTGATGGTATTAGTTGGGTTTATTTATTAAAGGCAAAATCTCAAGCTTTTGATACATTTAGAAATTTTCATTTGTGCATTAAAAATGAATCTCATCTCAATATTGAAACCCTTTGAACTGATAATGGTGGTGAATATACATCTCAATATTTTGAAAAATATTTAAAGGAGAATGGTATTAAACATCAAACCATTGTTCCTTAAAATCCACAACAAAATGGTGTGGTAGAATGCATGAATATGACACTGTTAAACATGGTAATATCAATGATGTTTTTAAAGAAATTTAATTCAATGTTTTGGGGAGAAGCAGTTCTTTGTGGTGTCTACATTAAGAATATATGTCCTTATGTTGTACTACAAAACAAAACACCTTATGAAACGTGGCATGACCATCTTCCAGCTGTCAAGCATTTTAGAATTTTCGGTTCCACATGTTATGCTTTGATTCCTGAGCAACAAAGAAATAAATTGGCAGCAATAAGTCAAAAGTGTATTTTTTTGGGATATTCTAATACTTCCAAAGCTTATATATTGTATGATGAAGATAATGGGAAGTTTATTGTTTCTAGAGATATATTTCTTGAATTTGAGAAATATGCACTCACTATTGATAAACAACTTGTCTAGTTTGATAGATTTCATTCTAAAAAAATCTATCATGAAATGGATAATGGAATTCCAAATCTTGAAGGGGGATTCTTGTTCTAGGTATTTCCTTCTATAGCAACAATTTCTTCTAATTTACAAGTTGAATATTCTAATGCACAAGTTGATGAAACAGAGGGTGAGATAATTGATGATATTGTTAATGGAATGGATAAATTAATTCTCATAGATAATGAAGAACCTTCTCTTGAAGAAGAAACATAGCAAACACCACATCAACAAGTTTGTAAATCAATACGGACTAACATATTTCCAAAAAGGTATGATGATTTTGTCACATTAGATTGTGAATTAAAATTTTATGCTTTGGATGAACTTGCATATTTTCAACAAGAATTAATTAGTAATGTATGGAAAAGTGCAATTTAAAGAGACTATGGTGCTCTCATAAAAAATGGAACTTGGAGGTTGGTGGACACTTCAATTGGAACCAAACATATTAGTTGCAAGTGGATATATAAGAACAAGTATAAAGTAGATGGCTCACTTGATAAACACAAAGAGATACTTGTAGCAAAAGGATATGCACAAAAAGAAGGTGTTGATTACACAGAAACATTTGCTTCTACAGTTAAATGGGGCACTATTTAAACTTTATTTTTTTTAGTAGCACAAAAAGGATGGATAATGCATCATATGGATGTTAAGACTACCTTCTTGAATGGAGACTTGAAAGAAGATGTTTATATGGCTTAGCCTAAAGGTTTTTCTATCGAAGGTCAAGAACAAAAGGTATGCAAATTGGTAAAATATTTGTATTGTTTGAAGCAATCACCCCGAGCATGGTAGGAAAAGTTAATTGAACATCTTCTCAAATTGAATTATAAGCATTTCAATCTAGATGATGCAATTTTATTTGTCAAGAAAGTTGGAATATTGCTTATATGTCTAGTTGTCTATGTGGATGATTTGCTTATCATAGGAAATAATGATGATTATATAGCCTCTATTAAAAGAGAGTTGAAAAATGTTTTTTATATGACAAGTTTGAGATTATTACATTATTATTTAGGAATTGAAGTAAATAAAAAACTAAAGCACATTTTTATTTTTTAGAAAAAATATGTTGGAGAGTTATTGAACAAACTTGGCATGCAATATTGTAATCCTATTTCTACACCAATGGAGCAGAATCTAAAGCTTACTTCAAATGAAGATAACACATTTGAAGATCCAACAAGTACAGACAACTTGTTGGTTCAGTTTAATTTATCTTACTACTAGTCGTCCTGACATAACTTTTGTTGTAGGAATACTTTCCAGGTTTATGCATCATCCCTGTGAAGGTCATTGGAATGCAACAAAGCAAGTGCTCAAATATTTAAAAGGAACTCAATCTTATGGCATCAAATATTCTGAAGTTTCAGACTTCCATCCCACTGGTTATTCAGATTCTGATTTTGATTGAGATAAAGAGAATGGGGTCTCTATTTTAGGTTATTTGATGAACCTTGGATCAACAACTATCACAGATCACGAAAGCAATCTGTTCCTGCTGATTCTACAACTGAAGCTGAATATGTTGCAGTAACTCAAGCCACAAAAAAATCATTTGGCTTCGTAAAATACTTGAATACTTGCAAGAGAAACAAATGAATTCAACACCTCTATTTGTTGACAACTCTTCTACAATTCAATTGGCCAAGAATCTAAAATTCCATGATTGAACCAAACATATCAACACCAAATATCACTTGATACGACATCATGTTGAGGCCAAAATCATTCATTTGACACATTGCTCTACTTCAGAGAAAATTGCAGATATCTTTACTAAAGCATTGGGCCATGAGAAGCATAAAAAATTTGGAATGCAGCTTGGCATGTCAGATGTCCCTTCGGATTAAGGGGGGAATGTTGAATAATCCTTTGAGATTTCATTGTAAATAATATTTCAGTTATTAGTTAGTAAATTCTTGTTAATAATCTTGTTATCTAACTGTAGATTATAACAATTTTGATTTCCTTTATATGTAATACTCTTTTACGAAGTAATACATGTTCGTTGTTGAGGTTCTTCACGTCTTGTGTTAGTCTCATCCTCATCCATAGAGGGATCCAATTTCTTGAGTGTAAAAATTTAACATTAAAACAATAATACACCTCAAAAAATTGTCTCCACCTCAATGCTTAATAGATCAANTAGTCTCATCCTCATCCATAGAGGGATCCAATTTCTTGAGTGTAAAAATTTAACATTAAAACAATAATACACCTCAAAAAATTGTCTCCACCTCAATGCTTAATAGATAAAAAAAAAAAATACACCCCAAAAAATTGTATTTATGTCAATGCTTAATAGATTCAAACAAATATTTCACCTCAAAAAATTGTATTCATATCAATGCTTACTAAATCCAAGTTTAAAATAGATCTTTACTCAAGAAATATTTTTTGTAAAAATATCATCATAAGATAGTAACAATTTAAAAAAAGTTATATAAACATATTTGATATTTAAAAATTCACTATTTATATTTATATTTATATTAAAACTTTAAAAGAAGCACAACCACTTATTAATTTAAATTGAATTATAAGTTATCCATGTTTTAACCACAAGTCCACCCAAAATCATATTTTATTCATGCATTAGCTATGAGCTATCCATTTATGAACCATCCGTTACTTTTTGTATTCTTGTTTTTTTTCTCTTTCTCCATTCTTCTCGTTATGTGCCATGAACATTTGGTTATCCACTCATCAACTACCGATTAATTTTTATATTTTTTTTAATAATTGTTTATTTTGAATTTTGAATGACTACCATAAAATCAATGTGGATAGTACACTTTTGTCATCTTCACATGAAAAAGCATAAACCATAATCTACCCCAAATCTTAGATAAAAAAGACTATTAACATAAAAATCTATTTTTAAAAAATTAACAACAATAATCACCACCTAAATATCGGGGTTCTCTAGTCGTGTAATTATGAGGTCGTCCATGAACTTTCTGACGATATCAAACTCCACCATGGGAAATTTCCTGGCGTTTGGAGTACGGTCAATGTATTTACTCATTTTATTTTATGTGAGCGCAATGCTATAAAACCATGTGGTGGAGCTCCAACGATCCTGTGATATTTCACTCTTTTTTCTCGTCGGGTCCGGCTTTTCGGACAGCGTTGCTCATTATAATCGCTTTTGTATGTATCTCTAGTGCTCAATCATGTTTATAGTTATTTTTAATATTAGTCTTGGACTCTTTGAATCTTTGTTTATTAAGCAGAAAATTATTTTGATTTTCAATGTAAAACTAATGAAATTTGAATTGGTTTTGGGTTTTAAATGTAACTTAATCATTATAAATTTATTTAAACTTTGGTTTAAGAAGGATCAAGTTATAAATATTTAGAAGAATTTAGAGCAAGGACCAAATTATATAAGGTCAAGTTAAAATAGATCTACAAGGATAAAGTATTCTTACAGTTTCTTCTGTAAATTGAATTAGGTTACACTGAAAATTTTCATGGCCAGTCAATTGAACAACTTGGGAAGCCAAGGAGTCGTTTACCTAGAAATGGGAGAAGCAGTTCCGGCTCATAATATTGATATTGCTACCCTCGAAGAAAACTTGCAGCAGGGTGACATCATGAATATTGCAGTTATGGGTTATTTGGATCGTCAGATTTCCCTGTTGCACGCTGCCTACGCCACCCGTAGTGATCACATATACAAATGCTTAAATATTTACGTTGTCATTCAAGGAGCGCTTCTCACTGCCCTCTTTTCTTATGCACAACAGCAAATGAAGCCCGGGACAACAGGCTGTACTGAGCAATATTGGTGGACTACAGTTCCACTCGTTCTGTTAACCATTGCCTCTGCGTCGCTCATTTACTGTATGCTTCGTCAATTTGTTGGGCAATTCCAGCTGCTCAAAAGTCGACGACAATTCCAAGAAGACCGTCGCAATTTTCTCGTTGCTCAGCGTGGAATTACATTGAAAATAGGGAACCGTTTTCTCTTGATGAACTATAACAGAGAAAGCGTCATATGTCATGAAAAAGAAGATCATATTTCAGACAAATATAATCACATAACCTGCTGCTGGTGGGCTGCAGAGAGAATTGCATTTCTTGGCTTTCTGATCGCGTTCTCAGTGTTCCTCCTGCTGTCCTGCACTCTCGTTCTCTGCTCACAAACCTTTGATAAATAATTATAACTACGTCTGAGCCAGCTGGCGTTGCCCCGCGTGTATGCTGTGTTAAGCTATCTTAATATGTATTACCGCACGGTTGTCGCTGAAATAAGCAGCAGTCTGCCATCATAGTAGTAGTAGTATATATGGGGTTACGTTTTGCTGTATATCTCTTTGCCTTGTGGGCTTCTAGGTGAAGCCAATGATAGGATTGTTGAGTAACAATAAATTATTGTGATAAGAATTTAAAGGTTTTTTCTTTTAATAGTAAATGTTTATGGACAGCATTATTGTGAATTCCGATCAGAATTTTAGAGGTTTCCTTTTAAGATTAAATGTCTATTAAAGCTACCATCCTAGATCAAAATATATATGTATATTTATTGAGTTTACATTTTGTTTTCAGCTTTTTTTACATTTCAACAAAATGCTGCTTCTTGATTTTGCTACAGCCTTGGTTATGACAGATTTGTCACTTTCGAAAGCGTGCAATGTTTACTTGACATGATGACAGAATGTGAGTACACATAGCATTCAGGTCTTTATAATAGAATTCATTATTTTTATTATATAATTTATTTTAATGAAGCATTTATTAAAAATATATATATAATCTAAAATTATTAATTTAGATATTTAATTGTTTTTAATTAAGATAAATTTATGTTGATTTTATTATAATGTTTATATAAAATTAATGTTTATATTTAACTTATTAACATTACAAATATAACATATAACTATAAATACATCCTTACAAATTTATTAATTTTTTTTGTAGAGTATGATATTAAATAAAAATATTAAAATTTTATAAATTTTGAATTATAACTTATTATATATATATAATTAGATCAATTTTCACACATCATCGAATTAAAATGCAAAATTACCTTCTGAACACAAATATTATAATTCCAAAACTCTCTTTCGAAACGATTACGTAAAGATTATCTTGCTCGTTCACTAATTTACATATTAACAGCTCATTGTAAATTAAGAGAATATTTTCAACTTGTAATATCTATGTCCAGTTAGTTGGGGAAACAATAATTAATCATGTTTCAAAGTTGAGACCTTTTATGCCATGATGGTTACACTCATGCTCCCCCACTATGAAGCGTCAGCGTCATGTCAATTTTAAGCATATTTAGTTTATCTCCGTACAGATAGAGTACATCATTGTTGGTTGGAAAAAAATCATCCTGATTTATTTTGATTTATTTGAGCAAAGGACAAATTTAATGAATAAAAACTTAGAACTATATAATGCAACAGAAACCTACACAAAATAGCAATATAAAATTAATCCAAGAATGGAAAATGGAACAGAAACCTACACAAAATAGCAATATAAAATTAATCCAAGAATGGAAAAAACAAAAATACTGTTATGAAAATAATTATATTAGATAAAATTAATAGTACGATTAAGAAAACATATATTAAATTTTTAAAGTGAAAAAGAAAACAATCCAATGGAAACATAGAAATGATATTTTTTATATAAAAAGTAATGAATATTGGATAATTTATATATAAAAATAATGAATATTAAATTTATTAATTTACAAAATTAAGACACTAATAATGGATTTTTTTTATTTAAAAAGTAATTAAGATTGAATTCATTAATTTACAATTGTGATATATGTAATATGTAATATATAAATTTTTGAATTATAAAGTTAAATTTTTAAGTGTTTAAAACAATTTATAAAAACAAAATCAAATTTCAAAATTAAGTTTAATATTATTAATTCAATTTAATAAATCAAATAAAATTTTGTTAATTGGAATGTGGTATTAATATATAATAATATAGAGTATTTGTGTTTGTTTTAATTAAATTTTTTGTAAGATCTATAAAATTAAGAATTTAAAAATATGTAATTATAAATTTGAGATGCAAAGTATATGTTTTGATACTTTGTCTATATTTATTGTTGTTGGAAACACTGAACCAATACTAACATAGGTTGTTTCTTTAGCTTTAGTGACTCGAAACAAAAACAAAATACTTACATAATAAATAATATTTCCCTAGGATTAACTAAACTACTTGAATTGACTATTCTCTTTACCTTTTATTGGCTTTGAAGGTCTGAACCTTGATATGCTTGAACTATACTGAGATCCTGCAATAGACACAACATAAACAAACCAAGTGAAAGTGACAAGATAATTTGTAATCTTATGCAAAAGACTAAGGAGTTAAACAATAAACAAAGCATAAGAATGAGATACACAATGTTTATGATAAAGAAACTATATTTGCATTAAAAAATAAAGGAGTGAACACAATGGATGCCTTGGTGTTGAGAACTCGTCTTAATAGGTTCTTGCCTCAAAGCTTTCAAATTTCCTCCTAATCACTCAAGAGTCTAAGGGAATTTGGCTAGAGTTTAGGTGTTATTACACATTCTTCTCCCTCCTTTCCATGAGGGGTAAGCTACCATATAAAGGCTTCAAATGGTAGAATAGGTTGAGGATTCCATGGGACCATGTGAGAGGTAGTGGGATCATCCTTAGGATAAGGGATCTCAAGTTCTACCTATACTAATTCATAGGGATGATGCTCCACGAAGGCCACCTTTGAGAAGCCTCTCGAACCTCTCTTTTTTTCCTTCATAAGTCAAGCACCACACCTTTAATGAGGAATATAGTTAGTGCTAGGGGAGCGTCGCTCTTTGCAAATGGACAA
>LPNX010729184.1:0-30217 GCA_001517045.1 Pseudotsuga menziesii | reverse complement strand
TGCCCATATTAATGCATGCATTGTCAAGTGCTTAAAATAAACGAAGATATTCTCTTTAAATCTCAAAGCTATTGCATAATGTGGATTTTCCAAATGTAAACTCATGCATTGAAATTAAACTTCTTTTCAATTTTAGGTTGGTTTTTTTTTAGAATGTCGGTCATTGTTATTCAAGGTTATTGCATTGAATCATTATCTAAGAAACCACAACTCAAGGGCATCTAAGCCATCGAAGTCACCTGAGAATTGAACTAGGCAAAGCCAAACCAATCCTTATTATGACTATATCTTTTGATGTCTCCTCTCAATTAGCTCACCCCTAAAAATAATTCAAATAAAAAAGACCCAAACGTGCTAACAAAAATTGGCAATTTTATATTCAAATTAAAAAATACTTCTATCTAAATAAAAAAATAAAAACTAATTGCATTTTCATAAACTCAATTTTTTATTATCTTCCGAATGCCAAGCCATGATGCTAAGTCATGAAAAAAACATAAAATAAGCCCAAACCGACAAAATAATAAATATGAAAATCATAAATGAAGGTACAACAATGAATATGAATGAATTTGTGTTGTTTCCTATTTCACGATCATAAAACATAAAACAAAAGTATAAGAAAATAAAAAAATTAAATAATAAGTATATAAAAAATTAAAGAAAATTAGTAAATGTAAGAATTAATTAGTTCTTATTAATTAGTTCTTATTAATGGAATGTTCCATAAAGGAGTTATTGTTAATGGAATGACCAAAAAATATTCTTATAGACCTCTGTGCAAATCTAATTCTGAACTCGATATTTTTAGGATGCCGCAAAGACCATGTGAGGGAGACAAAGACAATCTGACGGAGGCAAGGAAGGTTAGAAATTAAACTTTTGATTTTTTTTTAAGGAAGATTTATAAAGTTAATGTTATAGTTGTATTTGTTTTTAAAAAATAATTTTTTTTAAGTAAAACCAAAACAACTGTAACAAACTTAGATTACAATAAATTTAAAAGTAAAAGGTAAGTTTATATATGTAATTGTTTTGTTAATGAAATTATCAAGAAGTTTGTAAAAAACTTAGATTATAATAAATTTAAAAGTAAAAGCTAAGTTTATATATAAGTAATTTTTTTTTAATGAAACTATGAGGAAGCTTGTAAAGATTACTTCACAACTTAATACTAATCCTAATCTATAAATCAATTATAGGTTGTTTGAGAGTTTCACCACTTTAGACCAAATAATAAAATAAAATATATCAAACATAATGTAAATTTATTTTTTCTCATATGCACAATCCCACATGAAACCATGATGTTGTTCTCATATATAAAATTTGTACGTAAATAGGAAATATTAATCTTGCAAAACATTATGGTCTTAATATTTGAAGGTAGAAGGTGAGCACTATCATAGAATTTATAATTAGCTTTAGCACTAACTAAAAACATACACTAAACTCAAAACACAATAATACCAAAGAGATACTGCAGATAAAATCACCCTTGCAATCATAAGAAATTACTTTATTCCCACAATAATCTAAAAAAAATGAATAACAAGCTACAAAAAGCCATTACTAAGTTTACAAACTCTTAATTAACACAAGAACAACATAGCCAACAAAATACTTTGTTTTCAACTTTAATTCATTTTATTCCATTGCATATTCAAAACCTGAATTGCGTGTGTGTGTGGGCAGGTGTGTCATGAAATTCGTTTGCCAATTAATTTTGACCCTTCACATTGCCTCTTCGAGATTTGGCTCTTCATAATTTTCATGAATACTTCGCCATTTTGAAATTTGACATGATCAAAAAACAAAAAAAGTGGGATCCCCTTGGTTATGACTCTTTGTAGATTGAAATAGTTACAATGTTGACCCTTTAGTCCATCAATCGAACAAGATTGAGGTGGTGATGAATTTTTCAAATTCCCCAAAGTCAAAACGATGTGACAGTGATGACCCTTTGGTATTCCAATAACCAAAACTGAAGCGATGAATGTCCCTTTGGATTTTGACAGGTTGCATGCTGTGGTGGTGAAATAATAAATTTCCAACATTCTCCCCCTTAATTATTTCATCCAAAAACAAATTTCTACTAATCCTATTAAAATTACAAAATTGTGGTTAATGTTGTAACAAGTAACAACATTTATAAAATTATTTTTACTTCATACAAACTCCTATGCTTTTTCTATGAATTTCAAACATTTCCATTGGTAAGGATTTTGTCAACATGTTTGCAAATTGATATTTTGATATGCAAAACTTCACACAAATTTCATTGTTATTTATTATCTCTCAAATATAGTGATACCTTGTATCAATATGTTTACTTTTCTTATGAAAGAAATGATTTTTCAATATTGCAATGGCTGATAGATTGTCACCAAAGATATAAGTTGGCTCATCCTGCTCATGATGCAACTCAGACAAATTTTTTCTCATCCACATAGATTGACATGCAGTGGCTTTTGCTACAACATACTTTGCCTAGACAAAGTATAAAGTCACAATGTGTTTCCTATTTGAATCCCATGCAATTTATCTTGATCCAAAATTGAAGACATATCACGATTTTCTCTTTCTATCATCAGTAGAACCTGTAAAATCATTATAGGTATACCCAGTCAATTTAAAATTTGAATTTGATGGATATTGAATTTACCAAAATTTGTTGTTCCAACAATGTATCCTAGGATCCTCTTTCTGGATTGCCAATGGGAGTTCTTCAGAGACTCCAACAATCTTGAAATTAAACTTACTGATACAATCCACCACAACACAGAGACAAAAGTTTGCGGGTCACTTTAGGACTAATTTCCAAGTATGATACAATCCACCACAAAATGAAGACAAAAGTTTGTGGATCACTTTAGGACTAATGCACAAGGATGATACAATCCACCACAACACGGAGACAAAAGTTTGTGGATCACTTTAGGACTAATGTCCAAGGATGATAGAATCCACCACAACACGGAGACAAAATTCTGTGGATCATTTTAGGACTAATGTGTATGGATTATACAATCCCACTACACCATCATCAACATGCTCCCCCTTTTGAGAAGGGTCTGCAACATCATCATCACCACTCCCCCTTATGAGCATGGTATGAAACATCATCATCACTTCTCCTCCTTTCAAGAAAATTCCTTTGGAACCACACCAAATTCTCAAGGAAGTATTCAAACTTTACTCAAGATAGAGGCTTAGTCAACACATCAGCAACATGTTCATCGATACTCACATATTGGAGCTTTATAGCTCCCTTTTGTACCATATCCCATATGTAAAAATACCAGTTTTCTATGTGATTTGACTTGTTATGGAACACTGGGTTCTTCGTCGTCTTTATGCAACTTTGGTTGTCCCATATAATCACCGTGGTATCCAAATATAGGTCAAATAGACCTGACATCAACTTTTGAAAGACATATGGCTTTAAAAATAGCAGAACAAGATGCTATATACTCTACTTCAACTAAGCTAAGAGCAACACTAAATTGCTTCTTGCTAAACCATGAGATCATGGCAGATCCTAGACAACAATATCCATCTGAGGTGCTCTTCTTGTCTGAGACACTTCCTACCCAATCTACATCTGTATAACCATACCATCTGCAGTCATGATCTCCAACATAGTATATAACAAATTATATTGTACCTTTTAGGTACATCATCACATGCTTTGCAGCTACCATGTTAACACAGGCTAGGTTTAATTAGATACATACTCAGGGTGTTGACAACAAAGCATAAATTTGGCCTAGCATTCATCAGATACATCAACGACCCAATAATCTGTCTTTACTTATTCATATCTACTAACTCTAATGATTCATTAGCTAACAACTTCAAGTTGGTATCCATGAGTGTGGCCATCCCTTTACATTTCAACATATCAAACCGTTTTAAGATTCCCACAACATACTTTCCCTGGTTGAGAAAGATTCCTTCTAGGTTTTGCAATATTTAAAAGCCTAGAAAATAGTGCATTGATCCAAGGTATTTCATCTCAAATTCTTCAATGATCTTCTTCTTGGACTCTAAAATCTATTTCCCATTTCCTGTCAAAAATAAATCATCCACATACAACAAGAATATGTCAGGTTCATAATCCATAACATTAAAGTAAATGTTAGTGTCAGCTTTACTTTTAGTAAATCCCAATCTCACCAAAACGTTATCTATCTTTCCATACCAAGCTCTAGGATCTTTCTTTAGTCTGTACAAAGCCTTCTTCAATTTATATACATGAGTCCATCTATCTTCAACTTCAAATCCTTGTTGTTGTTCTATGTACACTTCTTCCTCAATAACACCATTCAGGAAGATTGTCTTCACATTCATCTGGTGTAAACTCCACTTCATCATGGATGCAAGTACCATGATGGTTTTAAAGTAAGTGTACCTTTCTACTAGCACAAATGTATCTTCATAATCAATTCCCTCTTTCTGAGAGAATCCTCTAGCCACAAACCTTGCCTTGTATTTTTCAATACTTCCGTTAGTTGCATGCTTTATCTTTTAGATTGACTTGGAATATACCACACTCTTTCCTTTTGGTTTGGGAACTATATCCAACCACCATTCTTCATTATTGATTGGTATTCTTCCATCATTGCTTCTACCCATTCTTTCTTCTACATAGCTTCTTCATAACTGGTGGTTTCTTGATCTATAAGATCACACATCAAAGCTACATAAGTGGAGAATGGATTTGATCTCTTGCTTACTCTTGTGGAGCCTTCTGGAACTCCATAATTCTATGGTTCTTGTATATATTCTCTTACCTAAGAATGATTTCTCTTTCGTGATCTATTCATAGTAGGGGGTTCTTGAGGTTCTATCATATCATGGTCCTGTTATGTTTCATTTTCAGGGGAGGGTGTGGCTTCTATATTTCTGGGAGGTGCATCTTCTTCATATACTTGTTGATGCTAGCACTTCTTGGATATCTTGAGAGTTGCTTCTTTGTCAAATGTTAAATCTCTACTAATATCCATGTGATGGAATCTTGGATTGTATATTCTGAAGGATTTGGAGACTTCACAGTATCCAACAAATATTCCCTTCTTTCTGGAAGGGTCTAACTTGGATCTCTTTTCTTTTGGTATGTGAACATATATTGGACAACCAAATATCTCGAGGTGGCTCACTTTAGGATTCTTTCCTGTGAACATTTATTCGGGAGTGTTGAATCCAAGGGAATTATGGGATAATCTATTATGTGCATAAACTGTCGTTCTTGCTTCTTCATCCCATAGAGGAATTGGAAGATCTTGATCATGTATCATTTCCTTCACTACTTCCATAATGGTGTAAATTTTCCTTTAATATTCAACTCGGGCTAAACAGTGCATGCAAAATATCAACTGAGAACCACACATGAATATCTTTTATAGTATGCACTAGAATATAAAACTGAGAAATAAATCACAACATCACATCACAATATTGAAACTATTATTTTGGGTATGGAAACCCTCGAAAATACCCAAGATGGGAAAACCAGTGCAGCAGTCAGATATAGATTTCATTATGAGAAAATATGGAACTTTTAGAATCACTACCGCAATTCACCCAAACTTGTCGAATGCAGTACCCAACAGAATCACTGGGAAAATCCCAGCTAAACCTCAACACCCTCCCGTGTGAGTGTACGACTCAGCTGTATGAAGCTTGATGATCCTACTATGCGCTCCTCCGTCTTCTTGGCTAAATCCTCTGTCTGAATTTCTCTCCCTGCCTGTATCATGTCTCTGTCGAAATACAAGTGCATTTTCTCTCCACCAATTGATCTCTCTTTTATAACTTTAGGTAAAGCGAAAACCCTAATTTCACTTTCACTTTAACTAGTGGTTCACTAAAGTTAATTTAGATCACTTTAATTTTTTTTCCAAAGTAAAATTAGGAAAAGTAAATTAAATACAAATGGTTTCCCAATTTAAGTCTTCTGCATGCAAGAACACATGTATGAAGGAATACCTTCCTTGTTTCTACTAGTTTAACACTCCCTCTCAACGAGGAACAGATTCGGTAGAAACCCCAACTTATCCGTAAACTTCACAAAACTATGTCTGCAAAGTGCCTTGGTGAAAATGTCCGCCACCTGTTCATCTGTATGTATGTACTCCAACCGAATGGTTCCCCTATGAGAACAAACCCTCAAGAAGTTGTATTTGATGTCTATATGTTTGCTCCGGTCATGGAACACTGGATTTTGAGATAGCCTAATGCCACTTTGATTGTCACAGTGAACTACTGTAGCCTCTAGATCACACTCGAACAACCCTGCAAGTAACTTCCTCAGCCACATACCCTCACAAGCAGCCATGATGGATGCCATGTACTCAGCCTCTTTCGAGCTCAATGCAACTGACTTCTACTTCCTGCTGAACCAAGAGACAACCCCTAAGTAAATGTTAGGGTCAGATTTACTTTTAGTAAAGCCCAATCGCGTCAAAACATTATCTATCTTTCCATACCAAGCTCTAGGAGCTTTCTTCAGTCTGTACAGAGCCTTGTTCAACTTACATACATGAGTCCATCTATATTCAACTTCAAATCCTTGTGGTTGTTCTATGTACACTTCTTCCTCAATAACACTATTCACGAATATTGTCTTCACATCCATCTGGTGTAAACTCCACTTCATCATGGATGGAAGTGCCATGATGGTTCTAATGGAAGTATACCTTGCTACTAGTGCAAATGTATCTTCTTAGGTGAATTATTGAGATCAAGAGGAGATTCGTCATGTGTCGTCATGGAAAATAACATTGAACATCTATCACAATACATTGCAAATTCGACAGAGTAGAACTTTGCTTCAGATTTTTCTGGAGTTGCGTGAGCTTCAAATTTTTATGGAGCTAATTCGTGAGCTTCAGATTTGCATGATAATAGATCGGTGAGTGCTAGGTTTGCTTTAGAATAGAAGTGAAACTCGGTTGATTGATAATTACAATGTATGCTACGACATACATCGGTAAATTAGGTTTGCATTCGGTAAATTAGGTGTGCTACGGTGTACGGCGTACTCAAATTTTGAAATTTGTTTTTAAGAATATAATATATTTAAAATAGATTTAGGAAAATTTTGTCTATGTAATATACATTTAATATTAATAGATTAAATCGAGATATTCGTCCTCCTCTAGTTATATGTAATAGTCCTCAGAAACTTTATTGTAAAACCAAGTAATTCTATTTCTATTTCTATTTTTATTTTTATTTTTATTTATATATTTTATTACTTTAGCAATGTTTACATAAGTTTTTACGGTTGTTACATTTTCACCATGTTCATGCAAAGCATCAATTGATTGGACAATATAAATCCTCAGCTTGTCAAATGTTGATTTAAATCCCATCTTACTTAGCTTCAATGCTAACCCACCATTTTCTTTACTCCTCGAGGTGGTCCTTCTCATCGTGCAGGTTTTCTAAGGTTTCCACTCCAATTTGAAATAAGAAAATGGTTAATAAAACATTGCAATACCCCAAAATTGAAAGTAATGGTTTTGGCCTACCTAGCAGAGATTTAATGGTTCTATATCGAAATCCAATTCCGGCACTTACTCGGTTGACTTACACATTACCCAACGCAAACCCTACATTCTAGGAAATCATTCGTATTGCATCGATAGTGCTATGCTTAGTCCATGGCTCCGCTATGTTGGTAGTGCTATGCTCTCTCCATCGTTCTTATTGAAGGATATAATTGTGATGAGGATATATATTAGCCACTCTGTCTGGCCTGAATCAGTAATTTCGTTACTACCCGTAGTTTTCGTTCTAACAACTGTGTTTCAGTTCATGACGATTATCACAACTACGGTTGATGTTAACTTTTATTCTATGTACTGTGTTTCATTTCACGGGCATTATCATGGCTAGGGTTGATGTTAACTTATTATTCTATGTACTGTGTTTCATTTCACGGCCTAGGGTTGATGCTAACTTATTATTCTATGTGCTGTGTTTCATTTCACGGTCATTATCACGACCAGGGTTGATGTATTTGTTTTCATAAGTATGCCATATGCAATGGCTAAAAACTAACTTCTAGGATTTTGAAATCTTTGTGATGGTTACGGTCTATACTTTTATCGTCGTCTTTGAGATTTATGCAATTGTTTATGTCTTTATAATTATTTTTTATTTCTTTTATATATATATCAGCTAGGCCAGAAATACTCTCGGCCCTATGAATATTCTTCCAAGTTTTGTTGTATGCTCTGTTTTTTGTTTCTCCACAGTTTTAGAATGAGAAAATTGAGATTGTAACCTCGATCTCTCAAATACTTCTATTCTTAGTTTTTGGTAACAATTTTTGTGTCTTTAAATAGGGTTTACTTGTGTTCTCAGTTTTTGGTAACAGTTTTTTTGTCTTTAAATAGGGGGGTTTTGTTGAGTTAAACTTCAGTTAGTGCCATCTAGTTGTTACCTTATATAGGGTTTATTTTATATAAAATATGAGAAAGGGCATAATTCTTCCTTATCCTCTAAGTTTTAAGTTTTAATTACAGTTGGTTCAATCCTAACATAGTTAGATATAACATCAATGTAAAAAAGAAATCTATGTAATTACACCCTCTCATATAATGCATAGATTTAACATCAGTATATCGAATAATTTTATATTTTTCTAGCACCAACCGCATGATAATTAAAGAACTCAATTCCCAATACATAGTTGAAAACACTTTATATCTCAAACAAATAAATATTTTTCTAAAATATGTTAACCCTAACCAGGTTTGTAGAGAAGATATTAGCACTTACACACCACCCAACCTTAGGAATCTACAATAGACTTGTTAGTTTGATTCCACCTCCTTGAGCAAACTCTTCGATTTAAAATAATCCTCTAATAGCTTCAAGTTTCCACCAAAACGTATAGGGAGTTAATCATTCAAGAACATAGCATTCTCACATGCTTCACTTGCACTTCTTGTTCAGATCCTTACATCTTTCTGATGCTCTCTGGTAGCTCTGACCTTAGCTTGGCCAGAGAACAAAAAAACTGGGATAATCACTGCTAAATTGGCTTATGACTTTATAGCAAACAAATGGATTAAGGAGGACAATAGGTGGTGGTTTAAACATATGTGGGATTGGAATGTGCCACAAAAAATGAAATTCTTTTGGTGGTTATCTCTATAAAAAAAAACTCTTACCTTGGAAAAATCTCATAAGGAGGGGATGGTAGGGCCCAAGCTATTACTTTTTCTGTAAATAGGAGAGTGAAAGTGAATTTCATATTTTTGTAAAATGTTTATTCTATAGGAAATTTTGGTTAGTTGATAATGATTTTTTGGTATCAATTATGTGTGGGGTTTTGAGGATTTGGAAGCCTTTTTTACTGGTTGGTTCCATAGATCTAAATTATTCAGTCTTCTTCCTATTTTTATTTCATTCTCTATCTGGAATATGAGGAATATGGTTGTTTTTCAAAAAATCTCTACCAATGTAATGATCAGTGGGATCATAGGAATTAGTCTCTTTAAAGAATATATGGACTTGAAACTGTCAAAGAAGACTAATATATATCCTCTAGGTACCACTTCCTTTTGTGCTAAAAGTTTTTTTTTGACAATGCTTCTTTAAAATCCTCTTGCGGTTGTGGTATGGTGCTTAGTTTAAATAAGGATAATTATTTTACTTTATGTCTGTGTGAAGGAAAAGGAACTAACACTAAAGTTGAAATCATGAGTTTATGGGGCTTATTACAGTTTGTTTCCCTTATTGGAATCTCATTTATCATATCTTTGGTGATTCTAAAATGATAATCTAAAAGCCTCTTCATTCAGATTTCTTTCATACATGTCTCCAAATACTTCAATGTGAGGGTTGATACTTTCTAAAAATGATATTAATCTCAAGGTATGCCCTCTGTTGTATCAATAATTTATGGAGGGTCTTTTGCTTCATGAAGGAGAGGTTGATTTGATAGATATGGCCTAATTTTTGTCAAGAAAGATTTGTAGTGACTTGACATTTTGTAACTTTTTGTTTTTTGTGGGTAATCCTAGATTATATGTAAAGAGCATGTGTAAGGGGAAGACGTTTTCCTTAAAGAGTATTCTATAAGAAAAATGAAGTATGAATGCATAGAAAAGATGAAGTATGAATACATGATGGGGTTATGTAAAAACTTCTTCTATGATTAATATAATAGCAAGAAAAATGTCTTTTTCTTAAAAAAAATTCTAATAATTTTATTATTATAAATTTATCATCTAATTTACTTATAAAATATTTTATTACATTTTTTTTCCCATGTGGTTCACTAATTGGCTTGGCCGACCGCTACATCCACGAAATAATTTCTGGCGGACCCACTCGAAGGGGCCTCACACCCACGGCCGCTACGTGCCTAACCCCAAGAGAGTCGATGAGAATGGATCCCGTGACCTCACATGCTGGGAGGCCTAACTACGAGTACTCAACCGATTGAGCTAACTCTTGGGGATTAAAATATTTTATTACATATTAAAATATGATAATATAAATATATTTAATTAAATAACATTATAACAACTATTTAATTTATATTAATAGTTGAGATTTTTCTTTTGTGTTTATAAATTTTTTTAATATTTATAATGTCTGTTTTGTTGTTATTCATTATTGAATTTTTTGCAAAAACAAGTCAATAAAACTAATTTCTATTTTTATTTTTAAAGGAATTAGTCACCTATTACAAGGTACACATCATATCTTTGTTCTATTAAAATAAGGTTATGATTTAGTGAAAAGGTATAAAATTCTATGACGTTTTTTTATACATTTGCAGTTTTCTTCGGTACTAAACAAAGTAATATAAAAATTGGAAACAACAATATATGAAAATAAATATGAGCCTTAAATTAAAAGTGTAACATACAGTTTTCAAATACATCTAGAAATATTTTATAGAAATTATTAGATTACATAGAAAAATTATAATGATAATTGCAGAAAAATTATAATGATAACTGTGAAGAGGACACATGATTCACACACAACTTTAGACAACTTGTATTATATTCAAAAATTCGTACAGTCTGATCTAAGTTTTTGTCAAATTTAGTGAGATAGAAGTTTAAAGAATATTTCAACAACCTCAAATAAAACCAAACTAATTCAATTGTAAACATTAATTCTAACATCTTTCCTTAATGATTACATTATAAATCATGCTAATGAAATTTTATAACAATATTTATGATTTATGATTTCTATTTAGTATCGTCTTCATTGGCACTTTTACCCACTTTGAAATATTCTAGACTACGATCTTTCTCAACCATCATCTTTGAGCTACCACTTGATCCATTTAAAGTACAATTTCTTGTGATCATTAATGACGTATTTGTAGGACCAAATATTTTTGAGAAATAGCCTAGATATTGGACTATCCTATTGACATACTTATATTGGTCAAATTGCATAGCTCAGTGTCTTCCTTGTTTATTTATTTTACTAGGGGAATCAACAACTAGGGATGGGGCTAGTACTCGTGTGACATGAGGTCCATGGATCCAATCCCGTTACCACTATACTCCTAGGTGCATCCACAGATCCTGAACCATGACGCATGGATCAATTTGGTGGGATTTGAACACGAGACCTTCCATTTACAACCATTTCAACTTTACCACTTTCTATCCCCCCACAGGCTCGTTATATTCTCTAGTAATGTAGAAGAGTAGTCTAGGTATTGAAAGTATCCAACAATCAATATTACAAAGTGACCTATTTCTCACAGGATTATAAACACACAAGTATCACAACCCTAACTAGTAGCTATTGTTATTGTGTGACTGAATTCTCCAAGCACCTCAAGCCATAACAAAATGTAGACATAATCAAATAAATAATATGTTTGGAAGGCACCAAAGAATGTCAAGAACCACCAGCTTAATATATGTTACTCTATTTTATTATTGGTTATTCATAATATAATTTTTCATACGTAAAAAATATACATACTTGCACACCAAACTTCTCTGGTAAAACTTGACCATGCTTCCTAGGTAATATTACTTCTTAAGTGATTCAATCATGATGGCATGATGAATGTATTTATATCAATCAACAACATAAATTGAGAGAAGCAAGGAACCTCATACTGAATTATGCGAACATAGAAATGGATATGAATAAAAAGAAGGAATCAACCTCTAATTTGTTGATGATTAGGGATTATAGAATTGATAACTAAGTGCATATTTCCTTAATCATTGATCACATAATATATATTCAAACTCATACCTTGTTGTGACAAATGCAATGAGTCCTTGTCAATTATACATCCACTCATAATATTTCTCTAGCTATCAAGTGGTTGTACACAACTTCACATGGGTTCCTCATCTAAACTTGTAGCACTTTCCAACAACAATAGATACTAGGTTGTTCTCTCTACTACTCAAATATTTGAGAGCTTATATCCTGGATATTTTATGCAACTTGTGTTTCATATATATAAGAGATATTTCTTCAATTAAATTTTCTCCGTACTAGTCTCCTTCTTTGGTCTATAATTTGCGTGCTAGTAGATTGGCAACACTTCACAAAAAAAATGGATGGAAGATTAGTATAATGGCTCACACCTATAGGTATAGGATTGGAATGAACACTTTAGTTGAATGAAACAATGATTTTAATGTAGCAATCAAACATATTTGATGTGTCTCATGCCTTTCTTTCTACATAAATAATAACATCTTCTTAACCTTACAATGACCACAACCATTCTTGTACACACATTGGTGATGCCAATGTCTCCTCTATGTAGGTATGCCACACCAAACAAAAATATCACTCAAGAAACTCACACACCTACACTAATCCTACTCCTACATTAGTAACAACTATCCCTCACATTTTCTTGGCCCTCTCATAAGAGAGTTAAGTTAGAACTAATAACCTATACAAACTCAAAAATAAAAATGTAAAGAGACATGATTCATACACAAACTTCATAGAGAAAGTATTATGTTCAAACTTTGGTACAATTCTATTGTGTGATTTGAGTTGTTTTCAAATCTAACTAATTCTAAATTTAGAGAAATAGAGGTTGAGAGAGTATCTTAACAACCTCAAACAAACTCAAACACAAAATGATTCTATTGAAAGCATTACTTCTAGACCTAGTATTATCCTCAAATTTTGGTACAATTCTATTGTATGATTTAAATTGTTTTCAAATCTAACTAATTCTAAATTTAGAGAAATATAGGTTGAGAGAGTATCTTAACAACCTAAAACAACTCAAACACAAACTGATTCTATTCAAATCATTACTTATAGCGATTATTAGATTGCATAAATTATTTTGAATTGGCTATTTATGAGAATTTTCTAAAGACGTTTCCAAGAATATCTTGAAACTCAACGCAACCTTTGTAGATCATGTGAGTGTAAGATGGATGGTCAAATCCAATTTTGAAAGATATATTGTATATGTATTAGTTTGCAAAAATAATTGTCTAAATTTGGTTGGCAAGCATGTTAATGATTAATGTAATAATAATCTGATTTACTTAATATTTTAAATTGAATACAAAATGACATAAAATCTTAATGTATAAGAATGAATATTTGATCTTTTTAGTAATCGTACATTACAAATAAAATGCATAGTCTATGGTTAGTACAATTTTTGTATTCTTTATGACCACTATAGATCCATCTAACTTTGGTTCTACAAAGTGCCCATATTAATGCATGCATTGTCAAGTGCTTAAAATAAATGAAGATATTCTCTTTAAATCTCGAAGGTATTGCATAATGTGGATTTTCCAAATGTAAACTGATGCATTGAAATTAAACTTATTTTCAATTTTAGGTTGGTTTTTTTTAGAATGTCAGTCATTGTTACTCAAGGTTATTGAATTGAATCATTAGCTAAGAAACCACAAATCAAGGGCATCTAAGCCATCAAGTTACCCGAGAATTGAACTTGGCCAAAAACACACCAACCCTTAATATGAATATATTTTTTGATGTCTCCTCCCAATTAGCTCACCCCTAAAAATAATTGAAATAAAAAAGACCCAAACGTGCTAACAAAAATTGACAATTTTATATTCAAATTAAAAAAAAAATCTATCTAAATAAAAAAATAAAAATTAATTGCATTTTCATAAACTCAATTTTTTATTATCTTCCAAATGCTAAGTCATGAGTCATAATCATTTTCCAAATGCTAAGTCTTGAGTCATGAAAAGAACATAAAATAAACCCAAATCGACAAAATAATATAGTATAAAAATCATAATTGAAGGTACAACAATGAATATGAATGTATTTGTGTTGTTTCATATTTTACGATCATAAAGCATACAACAAAAGTATAATTAAAAATAAAATAAAATAATAAGTATATAAAAAATTAAAAAATTAAAAAAAATTAGTAAACGCAAGAATAACTAAATGAAGAGAGTGAGACAAAACATGATGAGAATTAATTAGTTCTTATTAATGGAATGTTCCATATAGTAGTTATTATTATATATATGTAATTTTTTTTTAATGAAACTATCAAGAAGTTTGTAAAGATTACTTCAGAACCAAATACTAATCCTAATCAATAAATCAACTATATAAATCAATTATACGTTGTTTTGAGAGTTTTCACGACTTTAGACAAAATAATAAAATAAAATATATCAAACATAGTGTAACTTTATTTTTTCTTATATGCACAACCCCACATGAAACCATGGTGTTGTTCTCATATATAAATTTTGTACGTAAATAGGAAATATTAATCCTGCAAAACATTATCGTCTTAATATTTGAAAATAGTAGGTGAGCACTATCATAGAATTTATAATTAGCTTTAGCACTATCTAAAAACATACACTAAACTCAAAACACAATAATACCAAAGAGATATTGCAGATCAAATCACCCTTGCAATCATAAGAAATTACTTTATTCCCGCAATAATCTAAAAAAAATTAATAACATGCTACAACAAGCCATTACTAAGTTTACAAACTCTTAATTAACACAAGAACAACATAGCCAACAAAATACGTTGTTTTCAACTTTAATTCATTTTATTCCATTGCATATTCAAAACCTGAATTGTGTGTGTGTATGTGGTTTTGAGTGCGTGCGCATGTGTGTCATGAGATTTGTTTGCCAATTAATTTTGACCCTTCACTTTGCCTCTTCGAGATTTGGCTCTTTATAATTTTCATGAATACTTTGCCACTTTAAATTTGACACGATCAAAAAACAAAAAAGGTGGTTTCCCCTTTTATGACTCTTTGCAAATTCAATAGTTACAATGTTGACCCTTTAGTCCATCAATTGAACAAGATTGGGGTGGTGATGAATTTTTTAGATTCCCCAAAGTCAAAACGATAAGGCAATGATGACCCTTTGGTATTCCAACAACCAAAACTAAAGCGATGAATGTCCCTTTGGAGTTTGACAGGTTGCATACTGTGGTGGTGAAATAATAAATTTCCAACATTCTCCCCCTTAATTATTTCATCCAAAAACAAATTTCTACTAATCCTGTTAAAATTACAAAATTGTGGTTACTGTTGTAACAAGTAACAACATTTATAAAAAAATTTTACTTCATACAAACTCCTATGCATTTTTTATGAATTTAAACATTTCCTTTGGTAAGGATTTTGTAAACATGTTTGCAAATTGATCTTTTGATATGCAAAACTTCACACAAATTTCATTGTTATTTATTCTCTCTCAAATATAGTGATACCTTGTATCAATATGTTTACTTTTCTTGTGAAAGAAGTGATTTTTCAATATTGCAATGGCTGATAGATTGTCACAAAAAATATAAGTTGGCTCATCCTGCTCATGCTGCAACTCAGACAATTTTTTTCTCATTCGTATAGATTGACATGTAGTGGATATTGCTACAACATACTTTTCCTCGACACAGTATAAAATCACAATGTGTTTCTTATTTGAATCCCACGCAATTTCTCTTGATCCAAAATTGAAGACATATCACAATTCGCTCTTCTATCATTAGTAGAAACTGGAAAATCATTATAGGTATAACCAGTCAATTTAAAATTTGAATTTGATGTATATCGAATTTACCAAAATTTGTTGTTCTAGATTTCCAATGGGAGTTCTTCAGAGACTCTGACAATATTGAAATTAAACTTACTGATACAATCCACCACAACACAGAGACAAAATTCTGCGGATCACTTTAGGACTAATGTCCAAGTATGATACAATCCACCACAAAACGGAGGCAAAATTTTGTGGATCACTTTATAACTAATGTCCAAGAATGATACAATCCACCACAACATGGAGACACGCATGTGTGTATCACTTTAGGACTAATGTCCAAGGATGACACAATCCACCACAACACAGAGACAAAATTCTACGGATCACTTTATGGCTAAAGCCTAAGGATGATACAATCGACCACAACACAGAGACAAAGGTATGTGGATCATTTTAGGACTAATGTGTATGGATGATACAATCCCACTGCAACATCATCAACATGCTCCCCCTTTTGAGGAGGGTCTGCAACATCATCATCACTGCTCCCCCTTACGAGCAAGGTATGAAACATCATCATCACTGCTCCTCCTTATGAGGAGGGTCTGCAATATCATCATCACTTCGCCTCCTTTCGATAAAATTCCTTTGGAACCACACCAAATTCTCAAGGAAGTATTCAAAATTTGTTCGAGATAGAGGCTTAGTCAACACATCAGTAACTTGCTCATCGATACTCACATACTGGAGCTTTATAGCTCCCTTTTGTATAGTGTGATGATTCATTAGCTAACAACTTTAGGTTGGTATCCATGGGTGTGGCCATCACATTACATTCCAACATATCAAATATTTTTAATATTTCCACATCATACTTTCCCTGGTTGAGAAAGATTCCTTCTAGGTTTTTCCATATTTATAGACCTAGAAAATAGCGCATCAATCCAAGGTATTTCATCTCAAATTATTCAACGATCTTCTTCTTGGACTCTACAATCTATTTCCCATTTCCTATCAGAAATAAATCATCCACATACAACAATAATATGTCAGGTTCATAATCCATAACATTAAAGTAAATGTTACTGTCAACTTTACTTTTAGTAAATCCCAATCTCGCCAAAACGTTATCTATCTTTCCATACCAAGATATAGGATATTTCTTCAGTCTCTACAGAGCCTTCTTAAACTTACATACATGAGTCCATCTATCTTCAACTTCAAATCCTCGTGGTTGTTCTATGTACACTTCTTCCTCAATAACACCATTCAGGAAGATTGTCTTCACATCCATCTGGTGTAAAATCCACTTTATCATGGATGCAAGTTCCATGATGGTTCTAATGTAAGTGTACCTTGCTACTACTGCAAATTTATCTTCATAATCAATTCCCTCTTTCTGAGAGAATCCTCCAGCCACAAACCTTGCCTTGTATTTTTCAATACTTCCATCAGTTGCATGCTTTATGTTGTAGATCCAGTTGGAATATACCACACTCTTTCCTTTTGGTTTGGGAACTATATCCCAACCACCATTATTCATTATTGATTGGTTTTCTTCTGTCGTTGCTTCTACATAGTCTTGATCGATAAGATCACACATCAAAGCTACATAAGTGGAGAATGGATTTGATTTCTGACTTACTCTTGTGGAGCCTTCTGGAACTCCATAATTCTATGGTTCTTGTATAATTTCTCTTACCCAAGAAATATTTCTCTTTCATGATCTATCATAGTAGGGGGTTCTTGAGGTTCTATCATATCATGGTCCTCTTATGTTTCATTGCCAGGGGAGGGTGCGACTTCTATATTTTCGGTAGGGTGCATCTTCTTCATATACTTCTTGATGCCGGCACTTCTTGGATATCTTGAGAGATGCTTCTTTGTCAAATGTTACATCTCTACTATTCTCCATGTGATGGAATCTTGGATTGTATATTCTGAAGGATTTAGAGACTTCACAGTATCCAACAAATATTCCCTTCTTTTTGGAAGGGTCCAACTTGGATCTCTTTTTTTTGGTATGTGAACATATACTAGAAAACCAAATATCTCGAGGTGGCCCACCTCTATCTTGAACTTCAAATCCTTTTGGTTGTTCTATGTAAACTTCTTCCTCAATAATACTATTCAAGACTATTGTCTTCACATCCATTTGGTGTAAACTCCACTTCATCATGGATGCAAGTGCCATGATGATTCTAATGGAAGTGTACCTTGCTACTAGCACAAATTTATCTGCTTAGGTGAATGATTGAGATCAAGAGGATATCCCTCATGCATTGTCATGGAAAAGAACATTGAACATCTATCACAATACATTGCAAATTCGACAGAGTATAACTTTGCTTCAGATTTTTCTGGAGCTGCGTGAGCTTCAGAGTTTTCTGGAGCTAATTCGTGAGCTTCAGATTTGCACGATAATAGATCGGTGAGTGCTAGGTTTTATTTAGAATAGAAGTGAAACTTGGTTGATTGATAATTACAATGTATGCTATGGTGTACATTGGTAAATTAGGTTTTCATTCGGTAAATTAGGAGTGCTACAGCGTACAATGTACTCAAATTTTGAAATTTGTTTAAAAAATATAATATATTTAAAATAGATTTAGGAAAATTTTGTATATGTAATCTACATTTAATATTTATATATTAGATCGAGATCTTCGTCCTTCGCTAGTTCTATGTAATACTCCTCAGAAACTTTATTGGAAAACCAAGTAAATTCTTTTCTATTTTTATTTTTATTTTAATTTATATATTTTATTACTTTAGCAATGTTTAAATAAGTTTGTATGGTTGTTACATTTTTACCATGTTCATGCAATGGATAAAATTATTAGAAAATATAAATTCTTAGCTTGTTAAATGTTGATTTAAATCCCATCTTACTTAGCTTCATTGCTAACCCGCCATTTTCTTTAGTCTTCCAGGTGGTCCTTCTCATCGTACAAGTTTTCTAAGTTTTCCACTCCAAAGTGTTCATGTTTGCAACAAGAAAATGGTTAATAAAAAGTTGCAATACCCAAAAATTGAAACTATTTGTTTTGGCCTATGTAGCAGAGATTTAATGGTTCTATATCAAAATCCAATTTCGGCACTTATTCGGTTGACTTACACATTACCCAAACCCAAACCTTACTTTCTAGGCAATCATTTGTATTGTGTTGACAGTGCTATGCTCATTCCATGGCTTCGCTATGTTGATAGTGCTATGCTTAGTCCATTGTTCTTACTGAGGGATATAACCATGCGGAGGATATATATTATCCACTCTATCTAGCCTGAATTGGTAATTTCATTATTGCCCGTATTTTTTCTTTTGACGAATGTGTTTCATTTCACAGCCATTATTACAACTACGGTTGATGTTAACTTATTATTCTATGTATTGTGTTTCATTTTGACAGGAATTATCACGGCTAAGGTTGATGTTAACTTATTATTCTATGTACTGTGTTTCATTTCACGGCCTAGGGTTGATGCTAACTTATTATTCTATGTACTATGTTTCGTTTCACAGACATGATCACAGATAGGGTTGATGTATTTCTTTTCATAAGTATGCCATATGCAATGGCTAAAAACTAACTTCCAGTTTTTTGAAATCTTTGTGAGGGTTACAGTCCATACTTTTATCGCCGTCCTTGAGATTTATGCAATTGTTTACGTCCCTATAATTATTTTTTATTTCTTTTATATATATATTAGTTAGGCCAAAAATACTCTCAGCCCTATAAATATTCTTCCAAGTTTTGCTGTATGCTCTGTTTTTTTTTCCTCCATAGTTTTAGAATGAGAAAATCGAGATTGTAACCTCAATCTCTCAAATACTTCTATTCTTAGTTTTTGGTAATAGTTTTTGTGTCTTTAAATAGGGTTTACTTGTGTTCTCATTTTTTGGTAACATTTTTTTTGTCTTTAAATAGAAGGGTTTTGTTGAGTTAAATTTCAGTTAGTGCCATCTAGTTGTTAGGTTATATGGGGTTTATTTTATATAAAATATGAGAAAGGGCATAATTCTTCCTTATCCTCTAAGTTTTAAGTTTTAATTATGGTTGGTTCAATCCTAACATAGTTAGATATAAAATCAATGTAAAAAGATAAATCTAGGTAATTACAGCCTCTCATATAATCCATAGCTTTAACTTTAGTATATCGAACAATTATATATTTTTCTAGCACCAGGGACATGATAATTAAAGAACTCGATTCCCAATACATAGTCCAATATCTGTGCTATTTCTCTCACAAATACATTGACTTAAGTACTTTTCACATGTAAGCATGTCAAAAATATTTGGTCCTACAAATACGTCATTAATGATCACAAGAAATTGTACATTAAATGGATCAAGTGGTAGTTCAAAGATGATGGTTGAGAAAGATCGTAGTCTAGAATATTTCAAAGTGGGTAAAAGTGCCAATGAAGACGGTACTAAATAGAAATCATAAATCATAAATATTGTTATAAAATTTCATTAGTGTGATTTATAATGTAATCATTAAGGAAAGATGTTAGAAGTAATGTTTACAATTGAATTAGTTTGGTTTTATTTGAGGTTGTTGAAATATTCTTTGAACTTCTATCTCACTAAATTTGACAAAAACATAGATTAGACAATATAATTGTACGAATTTTTGAATATAATACAAGATGTCTAAAGTTGTGTGTGAATCATGTGTCCTCTTCACAGTTATCATTATAATTTTTCTGCATTAAACAAACTCAAACACAAACTGATTCTATTGAAAGCATTACTTCTAGCGATTATTAGATTGCATAAATTATTTTGAATTGGCTATTTATGAGAATTTTTTAAACACATTCCCAAGAACACCTTGAAACTCAACGCAACCTTAGTAGATCATATGAGTGTGAGATGGATGGTCAAATCAAATTTTGAAAGATATATTGTATATGTATTAGTTTGCATAAATAATTATCTAAATTTGGTTGGCAAGCATGTTGATGATTAATGTAATGATAATTTGATTCACTTAATATTTTAAATTAATACAAAATGACATAACATCTTAATGCACAAGAAAGAATATTTGATGTTTTTAGTAATCATGCATTACAAATAAAATGGATAGTCTATGATTAGTATAGTTTTATTACTCTTAATCACCACCNTTTTTAGTAATCATGCATTACAAATAAAATGGATAGTCTATGATTAGTATAGTTTTATTACTCTTAATCATCACTATAGATCCATCTAACTTTGATTCTACAAAATGCGCATAGTAATGCATGCATTCTCAAGTGCTTAAAATAAATGAATATATTCTCTTTAAATCTCAAAGCTATTGCATGATGTGGATTTTCCAAATGTAAACTAATGCATTCAAAATAAATTTATTCTCAATTTTAGGTTGTTTTTTTTAGAATGTCGGTCATTGTTACTCAAGGTTATTGCATTGAATCATTAGCTAAGAAACCACAACTCAAGGGCATCTAAGCCATCAAAGTCACTAGAGAATTGAACTTGGCCAAGACCACACCAACCTTTAACATGACTAGATTTAATAGGAAAATCATAAATAAAAGTATAACAATGAATATAAAGGTATATGTGTTTTTTCATATTTTTACGATCATAAAACATATAACAAAAGTATAAGAAACTAAAAAATAAACCAATAAAGTATATTTAAAAAATTGAAATTGAAAAAAAAATTGAATGTAAGAATAACTAAATTGAGAGATGAATGTAAGAATGACTAAATTAAGAGTGTAAGATAAAACATGCCCATAATTAATTAGTTCTTATTAATGATTAGTTGTTATTAATGGGACGTTCCATATAGTAGTTATTATTGATGGAATGTTCCATATGGTATAGTATAATGAATGACCAAAAAAAATTCTTATAGACCTCGACAAAAGTTTGCAAAATAGTGTGCAAATCTAAATCTCAACTCGATATTTTTAGGATGCCACAAAGACAATTTGAGGGAGGCAAAGAGAATCTGCAGCGAAGGTAAAACATAGAAATTAAACTTTTGATTTTTTATTTAAGGAATATTTATAAAGTTCATGTTATAGTTGAATTTGTTTTTAAAAAATAGTTAATTTTTAAGTAAAATAATAACCATTATAACAAACTTAGATTACAATAAACTTAAAAGTAAAATGTAAGTTTATATATGCTTAATTGTTTTTTTAATGAAACTATCAAGAAGTTTGTAAAGACAGCTTCAAAATCTAATACTAATCTTAATTAATAAATCAACTATAGGTTGTTTGAGACTTTTCACCACATTAGAAAAAATAATAAAATAAAATATATCAAACATAGTGTAACTTTATTTTTTCTTATATGGACAACCCCACATAAAACCATGGTGTTGTTCTCATATGTAAAATTTGTACATAAATAGGAATATTACTCCTGCAAAACATTATGGTCTTAATATTTGAAGGTAATGAGTGAGCACTATCATAGAATTTATAATTATATTTAGCACTATCTAAAATCATACACTAAAATCAAAACACAATAATACTAAAGAGATACTGCATATCAAATCACCCCTACAATCATAAGAAATTACTTTATTCCCACAATAATCTAAAAAAAAAGAATAACATGCTACAAAAAGCCATTACTAAGTTTACAAACTCTTAATTAACACAAAAACAACATAGCCAACAAAATACTATGTTTTCAACTTTAATTCATTTTATTCCATTGCATATTCAAAACCTGATTTTTATGTGTGTGTGTGTTTTTGTGCGCGCATGCACGTGTGTCATGAGATTTGTTTTCCAATTAATTTTGGCCCTTCACTTTGCCTCTTCATAATTTTCTTTTTTTTTAATAGAAACTTTAAAGGAGAATATATTAAATAGGTTGTGCACATCCATTCAATACAGAAAACAACAGCTTATACATTCTAGTAGTTCTGAGGAAATAGCTACAAAACTAGGCCATAAAGAAGACCTTAATAAACCAAAAGGAGTACTAGTATTCTGAATAATTACAGATGTAGTGTAAATACGGACAAGTTGTTGATTGAGTAAAATGAAAAAATCATTTTGGTTTTCTTGATTTCCCCATGGGCTGGGTGAGAGATTCCTTGTCCATCTTCTAAATTGCTTCTCCTGGTTTTTCTTAGGCTCGACTTCCCTGATTCATCAAAACCAAAAGATGGAGGTCGTCCTGGATGCGGTCTATTTTACCCCATGATTTCCTTCAGTTTCATCTCATTTTCATGAACCCTTGCATCACGGTTGTTGGTATGATATGAGACAAATATGAACTCATCAACAAGTTTTTTAACCTACTTAGTAGTCGCTCTACTGTCAGTAATTCCAATGGCCACAATGTCATACAAGCGTTGGATATTAACCCTCAGGTCTACGAGCCCTGCATCATTCCTTCTACGGTCCATTTCCAAAACAAGAGGCTAGCCTTTACCACGACTGTGACTGCAACTGAAATTGAGACTGGACAAATTGCTGAGAACAAAACCGAGAGAGGGCTAAGCTCGAGCTAAGAAAAAATCTTCTTTTTGTAGAGAGTCTCATTCTTTTCTAAAGAGATGAAGAGAAACGAATATCTTAGCTTCCCCCAAATGAGAAAGTTGACGACCCAGGATGAAATGATTACCTTCTAAAGAGAACTTCCTGAGGGACCTTCCTACATTCACTATGCAAAAGAGGTTCCCTGAGTAGAAAAAAGGAGGACCCCCGAAAACGATGAGATGATTGTGAAGAAGGTTCAGTAAACCAACTTGAGCAGAACCCCCAATTTCAACATGACTATGCAAAAGGGAAGGAGAATAATCCACCCAAAAGGAATATTGTACCTGTAATTTATCCTGCAGTGGGGGGCGATAGTAGGAAAAGTCCCTTCTCCGAGTTTAGAGGTAGCAAGAAAATTTTCTTCTATGGAGGGGGAGCTAACTGGAACAAGGAAGAATGGACACCTGAAGGAAGGGGGGGGGGGAAGATATTACTTCATGAAGAATCCATTGTACATAGAGGGGGATGGGCAAGGGCGTGTGAACTGCAAGGGAAATTAAGTTTGGAGAGGCTGATATTAAAGGCGACGGGGGGTGAGGGAATTTGGATAGGGAGTGGAATCCACTTGTCATGATGGCATGCAATAATACTACCACCTAGGTTCATGACAATAACCAAGCCGAGAGATTTAACTTATGAATGTTCATTATGAGAGAGAGAGAGAGAGAAGGAAATACAATTAGGGAATAGGTTTAGTAGCTGAGTCAAGGTTGTTTATTGAGATATGAACTTGAGGGAGAGAGGATCCTATGTTTTCCAAAGCATCTGCTTAAGCATTATTTTCTCTTAGAATGTGGAAGAATTCAATTCTTCCCGAGGGGAGGAGAGTAATTCTATCATACAACCTTCTGCAGTTAATGGAGCCTGAAGAGTAACTGGTGATCATTTTGAGGATGACATGATGTGAATCCCCATATATAAACAACCTTCATTTGGATCTTATGTATAAGAATTCTAATCCATAGAAAACCGCCATCCACTCATCCTCATTGTTTGTCTTGAGGCCCAACCCCCAAGTGAATCTTTTTGTCATGACTCATGACTTAGATAAAAGTTTTTTTTTAATTTTAATATAAAATTTCCAATTTTTGTTAGTATGTTTGGGTATTTTTTATTTCAATTATTTTTAGAGGTAAGCTAATTGGTAGGAGACACTAAAAAATCTAGTCACATGGTTAAGTCTTGGTGTGGTCTTGGCCAAGTTCAATTCTCTAGTGACTTTGATGGCTTAGATGCCCTTGAGTTGTGGTTTCTTAGCTAATGATTCAATGCAATAACCTTGAGTAACAATGAACATCATTCTAAAAAAAACAACCTTGATTTGGATCTTACGTCTAAGAAGTCTAGTCCCTAGAAAAGCGCCATCCACTCACCCTCATTGTTTGTCTTGAGGCCCAGCCCCCAAGTGAATCTTTTTGTCATTTTTCCTCTGGGATTGAATAAGATCCCTTCTGCACCTGCCTCCCGAGCTCTTCATAATTTTCATGAATACTCTACCATTTTGAAATTTGACAGGATCAAAAAACTAAAAAAGTGGGTTCCCCTTGGTTATGACTCTTTGCAGATTGAAATAGTTACAATGTTGACCCTTTATTCCATCAATCTAAGAAGATTGGGGTGGTGATAAATTTTTCAGATTCCCCAATGTCAAAATGATGTGGCAGTGATGACCCTTTGGTATTCCAACAACCAAAACTGAAGTGATGAATGTCCCTTTGGAGTTTGATAGGTTTCATACTATGGTGGTGAAATAATTAATTTCCAACATTCCCCCCCTTAATTATTTCATCCAAAAAAAAAATTCTACTCATCCTGTTAAAATTACAAAATTGTGGTTATTGTTGTAACAAGTAACAACATTTATAAAATTATTTTTACTTCATGAAAACTCCTATGTTTTTTTTATGAATTTCAAACATTTCCTTTAGTAAGGATTTTGTAAACATGTTTGCAAATTGATCTTTTGATATGCAAAACTTTACACAAATTTCATTGTTATTTATTATCTCTCAAATATAGTGATACCTCGTATCAATATGTTTACTTTTCTTATGAAAGACATGATTTTTAAATATTTCAATAGATGATATATTGCCACAAAAAATCTAAGTTGGTTCATCCTACTCATGCTGCAAATTAGACAAAAATTTTCTCATCCACCGTATTGACATGCATCGTCTATTGATACAACATACTTTTCCTCGACAAAGTATACAGTCACAATGTGTTTCTTATTTGAATCCCATGGAATTTCCATCAATCCAAAATTGAAGACATATAACAATGTGCTATTTCTATCATTAGTAGAACCTCCAAAATCATTATACGTATACCCAGTCAACTTAAAATTTGAATTTGATGTATATTGAATTTACCAAAGTTTGTTGTTCCAGCAATGTATCCTAGGACCCTCTTTCTGGATTGCTAATGCATGTTCTTCAGAGACTCCAACAATATTGAAATTAAACTTATTGATATAATCCAACACATTAGGGAGACAAAAGTCTATCGATCACTTTAGGACTAATGTCCAAGTATGATACAATCCACCACAACACGAAGACAAAATATTGTGGATCACTTTAGGACTAATGTCCAAGGATGATACAATACACCACAACACGGAGATAAAAGTGTGTGTATCACTTTAGGACTAATGTCCAAGGATGATACAATCAACCACAACACAAAGACAAAATTATGCAGATCACTTTAGGACTAATGTCCAAGGATGATACAATCCACCACAACACAGAGACAAAAGTCTGTGTATCATTTTAGGACTAACGTGTAGGGATGAAACAATCCCATTGCAACATCATCAATATGCTCCCCCTTTTGAGGAGGTTCTACAACATCATCATCACTACTTGTCCTTATGAGCAGGGTATGCAACATCATCATCACTACTCCTCTTTATGAGGATGGTCTCCAACATCATCATCATTGCTCCTCATTTTGAGAAAAGTCCTTTGGACCCACACCAAATTCTTAAGGAAGCATTCAAACTTTAATCGAGATAGAGGCTTAGTCAACAAATCAGAAACTTTTTCATCAATACTCACATATTGGAGCTTTATGTCTCCCTTTTGTACCATATCCTGTATGTAAAAATACCAGTTTTCTATGTGATTTGACTTGTTGGAACAACGGGTTCTTCATCATCTTTATACAGCTTTGGTTGTCCCATATAATCACCGTGGTATACAAATCTAGGTAAAATAGACCTGAAATCAACTTTTGAAAGCCGTATGGCTTCACAACTAGCAGAACAAGATGCTATATACTCTGCTTCAACTATGTTGAGAGAAACACTAGACTGCTTCTTGCTAAACCATGAGATCATGGTGGATCCTAGACAATAACATCCATCTAAGGTGCTCTTCCTATCTAAGACACTTCCTACCCAATATGCATCCATATAGCCATATAATTTGTAGTCATGATCTTGAACATAGTATATAACAAAGTATATTGTACCTTTTAGGTACCTCATCACATGCTTTGTAGCTACCAGGTGAACATGTCTAGGTTTAATTAGATATTGAATCAGGGTTTTCACAACAAATAATATATTTGGCATGGTATTCGTCAGATACATCAATGACCCAATAATATGTCTTTACTAATTCATATCCACTAACTTTGATGATTCATCAGCTAACAACTTCAGGTTGGTATCCATGGGTGTGGCCATGGCTTTACATTCCAACATATCAAATATTTTAAAGATTTCCACAACATACTTTCCCTGGTTGAGAAAGATTCCTTCTAGGTTTATCCATATTTCCATACCTAGAAAATAGTGCATCAATCCAAGGTATTTCATCTCCAATTCTTCAGCAAGATTCTTATTAGACTCCACAATCAGTTTCCCATTTCCTGTCAAAAATAAATCATCCACATACAACAATAATATGACAGGTTCATAATCCATGACATTAAAGTATATGTTAGGGTCAGCTTTACTTTTAGTAAATCCCAATCTTATCAAAACATTATCTATCTTTCTATACCAAGCTCTAGGATCTTTCTTCAGTTCATACAGAGCCTTCTTCAACTTACATACATGACTCCATATATCTTCAACTTAAAATACTTGTGGTTGTTCTATGTACACTTCTTCCTCAATAACACCATTTAGGAAGATTGTCTTCACATCCATATGGTGTAAACTCTACTTCATCATGGATGCAAGTTCCATGATGGTTCTAATGGAAGTGTACCTTTCTACTAGCAAAAATGTATCTTCATAATCAATTCCCTCTTTTTCTGAGAGAATCCTCTAGCCACAAACCTTGCCTTGTATTTTTCAATACTTCCATCAGTTACATGCTTTATCTTGTAGATTCACTTGGAATATACCACACTCTTTCCTTTTGGTTTGGGAACTATATCCCAACCACCATTCTTCATTATTGATTGGTATTCTTCTGTCATTGCTTCTACCCATTCTTTCTTCTACATAGATTCTTCATAATTGATAATTTCTTGATCTATAAGATCACACATCAAAGCTACATAACTGGAGAATGGATTTGATCTCTTGCTTACTCTTGTGAAGCCTTCTGGATATCCATACTTCTATGGTTCTTGTATAATTTCTCTTACACAAGCAATATTTCTCTTCCATGATCTATTCATAGTAGGGGGTTCTTGAGGTTCTAGCATATCATGGTCCTCTTATGTTTCATTTTCAAGGGAGGGTGCGGCTTCTATATTTCGGGGAGGTGACTCTTCTTCATATACTTCTTCATACTGGAACTTCTTGTATATCTTGAGAGCTACTTCTTCGTCAAATATCACATTATACTAATCTCCATGTGATGGAATCCTAGATTGTATATTCTAAAGGATTTGGAAACTTGACAGTATCCAACAAAGATTCCCTTCTTTCTGGAAGGGTTCAACTTGGATCTATTTTATTTTGGTATGTGAACATATACTGGACAACCAAATATCTTGAGGTGGCTCTCTTTGGGAATATTTCTTGTGAACATTTATTCTAGAGTCTTGAATCCAAGGGAACTATGGGCTAATCTATTACATACATAAACTGTTGTTCTTGCTTCTTCATCCCATAGATGAATTGGAAGATCTTGATCATGTATCATTGTCTTCACTACTTCCATAATGGTCCTATTCTTTCTTTCTACAACACCATTCTATTGAGGATTGTAGGGAGTGGTTAGTTCCCTCTTGATTTCAACTTCTTTACAAAATGATTTAAACTCCTTTGAAGTATATTCTCAACCATTTTTTGTTCTGAGTTTCTTGATTCTTCTTTCTTAATGATTCTCTATAAAGGCTTTGAATTCCTTTCATTTTACGAATACTTCATCCTTTATTTTCAAAAATATATCCATGTCTTTCATGAATAGTCATAAATAAATGTAACAAAATATTTGTAGAAATTCAGGCCAGCAGTAGATTAATTTTACCCACAACAATTATCAATTGATCATGAAAAATTGCTAACAATGGAGACTGAATATGGAGCTGTAACACAAAATTATATTAACTGAGTGTACAATAGCCAACCCTATAATAACATAGGTTTCTGAATATATAGAATACATCAAGAGGTCGAATGCATAAGGAGGCATCCAAAACTAGCATAAAGAAGGCTTACTCAAAATAGGTAAATCCTCCATAGGTGTAAAAAGCTGATCCCAAATCTGTCATGGAGCTCATGAATTGGAAAGGGCGCATGGGAAAGCTAAAGAGTAGTGGAATGACATCTCATACATGCTTTTGCATGGAGAAAAGAGTGGAGGATGAAGAGGACAAAAAACTAGTTCACCTCACCTAGTCTTGCTTTCCTATGTGCCTTAAAACACTGAAAAAGCAGGCAATAAAGAAAAAAAGCAGAAGGGCGCCTAGGAGGCCAGGAATAAAGCAGATTTTATTCCTAAGGCTTTCCCAAGTGCTACATGAGTCAAAGATGGCAATTTTGACTTCTATGGATAGGCAATTAACAACTTGCACATGGTGGGACTCATGAACTAGGCAAATAAGACAAAAATAAATGAATTAATGTCTAAGTGGGTAATACTATGGGTTGATTATTCTAACACCCCCCCTTAAGCCTGACTTTATGAGTAATAAATCAAAAGTATAGGGCCTAGCAACAAGGCTTCGTCACCCTTTACATACTGCATGTCCATATGAAACAAGGAAAGAGGCAAAACCAACTTGGGAAAATCCTCCTTTAAACATAGACTGTAAAACAAAATTGTAGAATCTTGTCTCCACTCATTCCTTTACAGCATGATCAGAAATCCCTAGCAGTGATTTGAGATTGCTGAAGGTCTTCTCACAAAATGCTTTGGTGAAGATATTAGCTACTTGTTCTGAAGATGAACAGAAGAGTAGGTGAATGGTGCCATCATGCACAAGCTCTCTGATGTAGTGCATGTGAATCTCAATGTGTCTGGTTCTTTGCTTCTGAACTAGATCTTTGCAGATTCGAATGGTACTCTAGTTATCACAGTAGATGGTAGTTGAGTACTCAGGTTTGAAACCACCACGGGGGATTCACTTATTGACCAATATCCTATCACGTTAGTTCATATTGTGGGTTTTAAAATTATCAAAAATTGAACCAATATATTGCAGGTATTGGGAGGGATGAGGGGTTTAAGGTGGGGGTGGGTAGGGTGGTTT
>LPNX010729179.1:72923-147702 GCA_001517045.1 Pseudotsuga menziesii | reverse complement strand
GCTTTTAGTGGGATTTTCAGGGAAATGTGGTAGGTAAATGGACGAATGAGCCATGAAATGGGGTAGATGAGGTAGTTAACCATTTTTGGGTGTTAACAATATGAACAACGGAGAGGTGTGCTCATAGAAAATGAAGCACATAAACAATGGGTAAAGAGTCAATATGATAAATCGGTTAAACCTAGGATTTTTTCTGAGGGAGATCTTGTTTTAGTCTATGACAAAGACAAAGAACATTTGGGGTTCAGGTAAGTTTAAGTAGATGTGGTTCGGACCCTACATAGTGTCTAATGTTATTAAGAAAGGAGCATATGAATTAGTGTATTATGTTGGAAACATGATGTTGGAGCCTCAAAATGGGCTCTACCTAGAAAATATTACACTTAGCGTATATGTTTTTTCTTGTATATACTTGTACACTTTTGTTAATTGTTTTTCATTTTAGTTTTTCTCATGTAATTTTGGTTGTGTTTCATATGTCTACTAAGAACTTCATAGGATTCCTAGATAGCTCCAGCCATGATACTAGCAATCTTCCCTTGGCTACTTGGGTTATAAAGTTCACCCACAGGACAACTAGTTTCTTCACGAGGTGCTTGTTTAGGCCCCATCACTAACAACATGTATGAATATAAAGTTGTTACTATGCTACTATGATATTGTTCTTATCACAACATTTCATGCCTTGAGGTTAGACTTGATTCTCAATTAGTTGTATGTCAACTCTATTGTAATTATTGGGTGACAAATCCTTCTTTACATTGTCATTTTTTAAATATTAAATTACTTGAAATAAAGTATGATTATATTACATATAAACATATTTCAAGATATCAAAACCCATTAATTGATGTATATGCAAACTATGTTCTTGACTGGCATTTATCTCCTATACTTCAAAAATAATCAGACATACATAAAAAAACACATGTAAATATGAACCACCATATATGTATATATTTATTAGTTCCAAAACATATAAGTTGAGTCCAAGTCCATGTAGCCAGTCAACAAGTACATATCAAAATACAAAACTAGGATCATAATCCCTTTTGATGCTATAAACTCCTAAGGAGAGGTTGGAGCCTCAGTTGCTTCTGCCACTACTTCTCAGTAACAAAGGATAGATCTAAACACCTTTCAGAGCAATATAATCCATGTAGGGGGAACCCCACTACATGATCCTACATCTGAATAGGAACCCTGCCCATCTATATGGTAGGAATATCATGAGTCAACCGATATATCTTTCCCTTAAGTGTCCTAAGCATGGCATCCGCTTTGCTTTCCTCAGTCGATTGTACAAATATCCTAGGATGCCCATCTAGCAATATGGGTCAAATATCTATATTAGGCATTATGGTTAGGATTAGATTCCTATATATACATATGTGTACATATTTACTCATAAAAACTCATAATAATTGAATATATAAAAAATTAAAATGTACCAATATCTCCCCATTCTTCGTCAGGACGATGCATGGGTTTAGGACCACCGCAAAAATGTACTCCTACATATGGAAAATACTCAAAGGAAGGAACCTATCGAATCCACCATGCCTGAAATTCATCATCATATCCAGATATTGTATCTCCAACCCCTCCCTCACCAAGACATCACCCCATATAGTAAGTCTAGTCTCGTGAGGATAATGGAGTGGGAGGGTCATTTTAGGTCTCAAATATGGAACCCACTCAAATAAAAATGCATTCAGGATGCTTGGATAGAAATATTTTTTCTTCTTTCCCAAATTGTAGGCACAGAGTTATTTCTTCATATTTACTACAAGACCGGTGCACCAATCAAAATTTATATTTTACAATCTTTATATACCAAGGTGCATGTGGTTGTGTGTATATAAGTGTAACTCCACCACACCTGCAACTTGTGTAATAGTATCCACAAATAATTTCAGTGGGACACTTGTAATTTGTCCAATAGCAATCTGGCTCCCTGATTTTTTTGCACCTGGCACACAATAAGTATTCACATAATCTTGAAAGCATAATGCATCAACTCCATGGAATGAACCTATTAAGGTCATGGATACCCCATGACATGATAAATCAGTGGTAAAGTAGATATCCTCTTTCTTGATTTCCAGTATCTCAGCATGAAGATCGAACATTCCTTGTCCAGGATCCCAATACCTTACTACTATCAGCAGGAGTCTTAGTTGAGCCTGTATATTTGTTAATGTGAGAAAAAATTTGAGTAATCCACACTAACATAGTGCATTCAAGGTAAATGGTTCATGCATAGAATATCTGTCCATGTCCTCATTCTCCTTTTCACACCATATGATTTCCATAGCTGCAACATTTTTACCAATTTTGATTAGTGTTCACAATTTCTATTATGCTTTATGGAAAACATGTGTGCAACGTTGTACAACATGGGTACCACACATGAGTAGAATATTTTCTACTTGCATTGTTTCTGCGAACACGTAGGTGCATAATTCTCCACCAATGTTTATGCTTTTTATCTATTATAATCTTATCAAAATATAAAAAATTGCACTAAAACATCAAATAAATTATATCAAAATGAACTAGAGAGATAGATGGTCTACCTGCAACTCGCGGTATTAGAAATGGTCCACTGGTTTGATCAAAATCCATGGTTGAATATCTGGGCATTTTTTCTCCACTCTAAGGTTAAATAACAAATAACATAGTATTTTAACCAAATGTTACTATTTTTGGTAATAAAACTTTAATATTTGTCCACTTTATAAAGTTTCATTTTCTTTTTTTTTATAATAACTAATGTTGTTTGACCTTTTTTCCTAGGTATTAATGGTTAACTGATTTTTCCAGGTTCTTTTCACACCTATGGATGAAAAGTTGCATATTATATCATGCAATATAAGATAGGATACTGTTACCTTGTATTTTTGACTTATACTTTATCCCATCTTAAGTCGTAGGACTTTCTTTTTCGCCTTGGACTGCGATTTTTAACCTACTAATACCCTTTAATTGTCATTGTTATTCCATGGACTAGAACCTACCTTACATGGGATACCCTATTTAGAACCTTTTTTTCATCATGGTTCCCATGTTGTAAGTTTCTAGGTCTCTAGAGCCTTATTAGTTCTCTTATATGTGAAAAGAAGAGCCTCATATTCTTTCTTTTTGCTGACTACCTTTGCTCTCAAGCTCCCATCATATGGAGTTACCTTTAATCTCTTGTTAGACTCCTTAAAATGACAAGATTTCCAAGCTCACTTTTTCTTTCAAACTTGTTAAAGGAATTGAAGGATCATAAGAAATGAAAGAAATATTTTGTTTTGGGACAATGTTACTAAACATTTTGTAGAGGAAGGTGGTATGGTTCTCTCTGTTTATGGTGTAAGAATAATTCTTTAGTTTATAATGTGGGAACAAAATTCTATATTGACATGCATTGTTGAGAACATACATTAGAAGGAATTTTTGAAGAGGTATTATTAGAGACTTATCAACACGACAGGTCGGTAAACATTTTCATGTATATAATCATTAGAGGAAATTTCAACTCAAAATGGGCCTTCTAACTTTAACTCAAATTCCATGTCATCATGTGTTAGCCAATGAAATTGCTTTAAATTTGAAATACCGTATAGGTCTTGAACACTTTTTTAATATAAATTTGGGAATAGGTATCATAAAAAAAACTACTTTTTTTTAATGTATTTTCGAAATATCTCCCCATGTTTTTACTCAAATTTTAATTGGGAGAGCTCGTTGGATGTGGAATTAAATTCTGTATCCAAAATTATGCACTCGAAATACTTTTGATGGACCCCTCTACCCCAAAAACAAGAAATACCTGAAAAAAATTTGATGATGATATCATCATCACATTTTTTTAGGTATATCTTGTTTTTGGGGTAGCGGGGTCGATCTAAATTATGCCGATTGGGTACCTGTTGTATGTAGAATTTAATTATGCATCCAATGAGCTCTCATGATCGAAATTTGAGTAAAAACACGGGGAGATATGTCGAAAATACAAACAAAAAAGTAGTTTGTTTCTTTTCTTCCTCCAAAATTAATAAATATTATTTTATTATTTTAACTATTATTTTATTAATTTTTTTTAGGAGGCCCATTTTCAGTTGAAATTTCCTCTAATGAATATTAAGTGACTACATTGTTTTTTTCCATTTTTCTAGTTTGTTGATAATTAAAATAAAAAGAGCTAAGTTTATGTTAATATCCTTTATCGTGAAGACGCTCCACCTATGAATGTCGAAGAACCTATTCAAATTATAGATGAAGGCTGTATGGATGTTGTTGATGGATGCCAAAATAAATGATCAATTGGTATGTTCATATTCTGATGAGGAAAATATATATGAATACAGGGTTTGTTGTAACATCAAATTAAACTAATTTATTTATTTTTGGGGTATGAAATTAGGGTCAAACACATCTCAACCATGAGAAGTAGATGATATGGTGGATCGATCACACATATTAGGTAGATTCTATATTATTTTTGTGTTCTAAAATTTGATACAACAAATTCAAACAATATTATCCTAGATTAAAGAGGAAGGTATGTCACAATGCATTATCAAGAGCTGGTAAATTCTCATTCATGTGGGAAAAAGGAACATTTTTTACTATAAAACAAATTACAATGATCAATTCATTTTTTGGTATGAATTTAGAGTTAAACACATCGCAAACAACAGTCCCAATAGGATCAGATGGTACTATAGTGGTTCGATCACACACATGTAGATGCTATATTCTATATTATAATACTCTTTGATATCGTCGACTTCAATTATTCATACTATCCAAAATATGGAAGCTTCTAGTACATGCATCTATAAAATAATGTATTACTACAAAACCATAGAAATAGATATGTTCTTATCATTTTTATAGAACCATCACAACCAAGGAATAATTTTAGCACATTTACACAATGGATCCAATTATCACGCTTAGATTCTATGCATTATAAACGTGAAGGACGGTCCTACGTTTTATATTTCGTAGCTAAACTTCTTAAATGTGTATATTTTTTTTTATCTAAGTATTTTAGGTCAGTCTATCTTTTGGAACCTTCTAGGTTTTATTCATTGTATGATCTCCATACATTTTTTTCAAGAGAATGTAATTAGGTCGTTTGAATTCCTGCAGCTGCATGGTCTTTAAATTTCTTTATACCCACAAAGTTGAGTTGGAGATTGTTCTTTACTCCGTGGGGATGGTCTTGACAATATCATTTTGTTTTTATTGGTGGAGCCAGTTCCTTTTTCAATATCATGTAGTGCTTTATGTATTGTGTTTGGTCAAATATTTCATTGTTATTGTTATCAATATACAAAGTTTCTATTTATTTTATGCATACGAGATTAGTTTTAGTAAAGTATAACAAAAAAAACATTCTTATCAAATAATTATACACAAAAATATAAGTTTCACTTCTGTTTCTTAGATAAAATGATAAAATGTGGGCATGATCAAGAAATCATAAGGAATTAATGAAGGTTCATTCGCATGTTATAATTTGCCACAAAATACTCACAATCAATGATCATTGTCTATATAAGAATATTTTTTCATGGGTTCATTTCCATCAGAAACATAAATTCTTAATACAATGAAAAAAACAAACTTGGATTTTTAGTATTTTAAGAAAAAAATTATAATTTTATTTCTCAAACAGAAGATGAAACTATTGAACTGGCATGAGACAATGGAACAAGCATGCAACACACAATTTCTTCAGGTATTTATAATAGCACACTAATTATTTTTCAATACATGATATATGTTATTTTTTTAATATATAGTATATTACAGTGTGATGCATTTCTTTTGCAGTGGAAATAAAAAAGAATTTATTGATTTTAGACCACAAATATATTTGTTATACCATGAATCCACATAAAATTACAAATTAGATATGAAAGTGAGGGAAAGTACTATATACTTCCACCCAATCTATCTGAATTTATCTCATTGGTCACAAGTGTATTTGAGGTTTTATTCTGGGCTGACAAGGAGAAGAAAGAAGTAACACAAATAGCTAAGCAAGTTTTCAAAAAAAAATCAACGAGTATCTTGTTTTGTTTTAGTAAGGAAGATTTCAAAAAGGATTCTATTGGCTAGCCTAACCAAGATACTTGAATTGGTATAGAGACGGTGTAATAAAAAAAATTAATGTAAAAAATACAATACTTGTTTATAGAAATGTTGTTGGAGAGATAAGAGATAATTGTATAGAAGTTGCAACAATTGTTTCAAAGGACATTTAGCTAATGCAATTTTGGCAGAGCATCATAGTTTTGGGCCCATAAGAAAATAATGATTTTAATGTTGTAGATATTTTGAAATCTATACAAAACTTTTCTTATAAGAAGAACATTTAATGTCTTCAATACACTTTACCAATTGATGATTATTTCTCTTTCGGTTATATTTTCACATGCTTTGTATATGTTAGAAATAAACTATTGATATTGTTTTTTCTTGCATTTGACTTCAATTATTTCCATATACTTTTCACTTTTAACTATTTAATTGTTTTAAAATCCCAACCAATCAGAAATATAACGTTCTTGTGAAAGAGATGTACTTATATGGTCCAATATTTACAAATTTCTAATCCATCTCCCAAACAAATGCATGAAGAGATACTTGAGAGTGCTTAGAGAAACAATTACTGGTTATTCATGTTAGAGACTTGGAAACGGTTATTCATGTTATAGACTTGGAAGTTGTTATTCATTTTATAGACTTCGAAAATGATTTCATGGTTAATATTCTTGTTATGTGATACAATATTCTAGTTATATTATTTTTGGTAATTATATAATCATATGTGAAGTATATGAACGGTGTTTTATATAATTATGTAAGCATACATAGATTGTTTTATTATCTCAGATATGAATGGTGTTGATTAAGCAATAACATTTATCACATAGAAAATTCAATGATATTTATCAAACCACAATCAAAAGTTTGGATCATGCATAGAGCTCGTATGTGCACGATATAAAACAATTTTGTTTTATTATATTTGATATGAATTATGTTCATTTAGAAATAACATTTATCAAACTAACAAACCAATGATATTTATCAACCCATAGTCAAAAAATTTTATCATGCATAGAGCTCAATTTGATTGAAAGAGCATCATTCAAATAGAAAGAGTATGGTTATTGTGGATGAATGGAAATTCAGATGATGACAATTATATCTTGGAATATAGACAAAAGTGATATTAATATTTTTAGAAACAAGTTAGATAATGATTTATAGTAAATAGTTGAGGAAATCATTAACAACCCAAGGGCTACAAGGATTTCAATATCAAAGGAATTCCATTTATTATCTCTGAGTTGAATGGTGTTCACTGAGTAATTTACCAAAAAAAAATTTCAATGATACTTCTCAAACACTCGATGAAAATATAATTGGAGCATGTGCATATAACTTATTTTGATTAAGACAATTCGATCCTTGTAGATGAATGGAAATTTTAGATGATTATAATTATAATATTATGTTGGAATATACCCAAAAGTGAGGTTATTCTTATAAACATGTAATAGAGAATTGCATTATAAGGCCGAGGAAATCCTTAATGACCCAATATTTACAATGGTTTGGATTAAAAAAATTCTTCCAAAGTTTGGATAGAATATTTTTAAAAAGATTCCACTTTGTAAGACCATATTATCTACAGAATATCAAGAAAATTCTAATGGCTATACTTCTAGATAAATTGTCCTAGTAATACTATTGAAAACATTAAAATTGGTGAGAATTACTATGTACAAAAATATATAGGATCCTTAGATTAACTTACAAATCGAATTTGATGCAAAACCAGCAAAAAAACCATTAAAATAGAAACAATTTACACTTGCAATTTGAACTGAAACAGGTTATTATTTGAATTTATAACATCAAAAAATGTTACTAACTATTTTATATTACATATGATGTGGTTCGTGAGGCTTGGGAATCCCAAAGTGACTCTACAAGTGAAATTGGCCAAATTGGCCTCAATCCCCCCTAGGTGGGCCAAACACGTTCCAAATCAGCCCAAATGGACACGAAGTTTTGTGTTGATGTGGATGAGGTGACATGAAGCAATAATAAAACTTTGGAATGTGTGGTTGTGCAAAACTAGGTGGGTGAGAGGCTCTAGGTGGCATTAAATGCAGCAAATCAGTCCAAAATTGGACAAAATCCACCTCTAGCATTCCTAGTTAAAAAAAGTATCCACATTCAATGAATGGGAGTACCTAAAAAATGATGAGGAAAGAAATGTGGATGGTTGAATGATATGGAGAGCTCATGTGGTTGTGAATGCCACAATTTAACTAGTTATTAGTCCAACTAAGCACCCTAAGTCCAAACCATAGTGTAACAATGCACAAAATGCAATAAAATTGACTAAGGAATTATACTAAGGTAATAAGGGGTTGGATTTATCTTATAAAACCCTCATTTAAAAAAAATATTAGTACATCTCATAAAATGAAGGAGGTCTTGGAAAGAAAGGCTCAAGTCACCTCAATACATAAATCAGAAATTTTATTTGTCCATATGAAGTGAGGAAAAGAAGGAAAACCACATGGGACAAAACCTTCCCTAAAGAATGGACATGGGGATGAAACCTGAAATAAATAGAATAAGTCACCATCCATCACTCACTCCAAGAAAATATCTCATATGAGTGAAGGTCTTCTCTGTGAAAGTCTTGGTGAAAATGTTGACAGTTTGCTCGGTGGATGGGAAATACTGTTGTGAAATCACCCTGTCATGCACTAAGCCCCGGATGTAGTGCATATGGATCTCAATATGATTTTTTCTCTTCCTATGAATGGGATTAGTAGATATCTTGATGGAAATTTTACTGTACACCCAAATGCTGGTAGGAGAATCAATTGTGACAGGGAATTACCAAAAGATACCCTACAACTAAACACACTGTGTAGCTGCATTGACTATTTACCTGTACTCGACCTCTACTAAAGAAAGAGAGATGGTATTTTGTTTCTCACTTGACCATAAAATGGGACCTTCATCAAGCATGAAAACAAAACCTGAAGTTGATTTTCTGTCAGTGGGATCTCCATCCCAATCCGAATAAGAAAATCCATCTAGTTGAAGTGAAGCACTAGCTGAATAGTGCACCCCTGAAAACTCTTTCTACCCTGGACATAATGAAGATTTATTTTGTCTATATTCCAATGGAGCTCATGTGGTTGGTTCATATGTATTTATACAACACTTAAATTATAAGATAGATCTGGTCTTGTATGTGTAAGATAGAGCAAGCTACCAACTATCTTCTTGAAGAGTGTAAAATCTACCAATGGAGAATTACCAAATTCACATAACTTGATGTAAGAAAGGAAAGGGAACTTGTATTCCTTAAAATCATCCATTTTAAAATTATTTATAATTTATGAATCATACTTTTGTTGACTCATCATGATTCCCCTTTTAGATTGCTCAATTTGCAATCCCAAAAATTGCCTTAGCAATCCTGTATCGATCATGGCAAATTCACTATGTAGAGATGACTTAATTGAACCATTTGAAGTGTTGAAGATCCCTATAATTAAGAGGTAATCAACATATAGAAAAATATCCTAAAAAATACCATCATGTTGTTGAAAATACACATTTGGGTCATATTTTCATCTAGTGAAACCAATAGATAGCAAGAAAGTATCCATTTTAGCATACTAAGCCCTGGGGGCTTGCTTGAGTCCATATCGTGATTGATTTAGCCTACAAAAAAGTGAAGGATCCTCTTGGAAACATTCAGGTTGCTGAATGTAGATATATTCTTGTATATTTCCATGTAATAATGCACTCTTTACATCCATATGGTGAACTTTCCAACCCTTACTAGCTGGAATTGCTAGAACTAGTGTTATGGAGTCCATCTTTGCAACCGGTGCAAAGGTCTCGGTGTAATCCACACCATAGAATTGAGAGTAGAACTTAGAAACTAATATTTATTTTTATTTCACATATTAACCATCATCAGCAATTTTGGTTTGAAATATCCACTTGCATTGAACAAGCTTCCTCTTGGGAGGAAGGGGAACCAATTCCCATGTCTCATTCTCTTGGAGAGAATGGAATTCATCTTCCATTGTTGTTTTCAATATTGGGTCATGAGAAGCTTGCTGATATGACTATTTATCATATCCAATAAGAATATAATAGTTTTCAGCAAGAGCACTTTCACTAGCAAAGGAAGCATTGTTAGATTGGGATCTAGTCTTCTTAGGCTCTTGGGGATTTCCAGCCAATTCCCTTGCGGCTTGCATGATTTTTTCATCCCACTTGGGACTTGATGGTGACTCATATAAATAAATTTCATATAAACACATATCATTATCAGGAATATCAAAAAATACAGAGCATGAATCATCACTTACATCATCAAATTATTGAGGAGAAGAGCATGCCCCCGGTGAAAGCTCAAAATCTAATATTGGTTCCTCTTTGAATTGCACACTTCTCTCAAAGAATGTCTTGAGTTTGGAAGTGTTAAATAGTTTGTAAAAAATTTTATCCTCACCATAACCAACCATGATGCATTCCTTTATTTTTGGCTGCAAGGACTTCCTCTTTTTAGAAGGGATTCGAGCCCATGCTCTTGATCCAAAAATCTTGAAATTTGAGACATTTTCTTTATGGCCAAACCATGCCTTGTAGGGGCTATTTTATTTGAATGATTTGTGGAAGGATATGTTATCCATATGTTTTGAACTATTTATAGCCTCATCCCATAGCTTCAGACTTATATCCCTTGCTTCAATAATGCATGTGACCATCTCCTTGAGAGATCTATTTTTCCTCTCCACCACGCCATTTTGTTGTGGTGTGTAGGTTGTTGAATGTTGCATTTGGATGCCACATTCCTCACAAAGGTGATGCATTTTTTTGTTGACATAATCCTTCCCGTAATCATTCATAAGGATCTTAATCTTATGCCCACTTTTATTCTCTACCAATTCCTTCCAAATGTTCAATTGCTCAAAAACTTCAGTTTTAATTTAAGGAAGTACATGCAGTAGAATCTTGAATAGTCATCAATAAATGTGAGCACATACCTTGATCAATCATAGGATGGAGTTGGTAGAGGACGAATCTGTTGATGTAATTGTAACTTTGGAATGTATTCGTTTGTATATCTTATGTATTGTACCCCAATTTTTATTCCGGGATGTGTCTGTAATGTAATTGAGTCATGTCATACCCCGATGTTTATTTTGGGAAGTTTCTATAATGTAAACAAGTCATGTCAAGTCATTATGGGTAACCCTAGTATTGGTCAAGGGTAAAGACCCCGCACTTGTGGGGCCCTAGGGTTATTATAATATCTTGGAGAATTTGACCCTAGGTGATTCATTGTAAATCGGGGCAATAGTCCCCACCATTGTCTTAAGGATAAACCTCCTTGTTGGTTGGAGGAGGCAATGTCCCCACAAGTTGTGGGGCACTAGGGTTATTAGACACCCCTAGAGATGTCAGATCTAGTAAGTAATTGTTAAGTGAGGTTGACATGTTGGAGTGGGTTTCAAGTGAACAAAATAATATAAATAGAGAGTGATTCTCTCTATTTATCACACACACACTCACTCATTGGGGCTCATGAGTGAGAGGAGAAGTTGATGGGACAAGAGAGAGACTACTGTTGTCGGGAGATCATATTTATGTTTTCAGGTTTTAATTTTGGTGCTTATTCTATCTATGAGGAAGTTGCATGTTTTTTGGCTTTGTGGTTTCCACAAGGAAAATTCTTTGTGTCTCTTGTCTCTTGTGTTTTATTGCTATGCATGTTATTCTCTCAGAAAAAGATCCTAACATCATAATGCTAGCTTGAACGATAAAAATATAACATGGTATCAGAGCTAACCTAAGAAGAATACATTGTGCAACTGTAGAAGCTAGTGATTCTTAATTTTTGGGTCTCTCTCTACAATCCATCAGCAAAAGTATGCTAGGATGACACTCCATTGAAGGGCGCATCTTTCTGTCGAAGCGAAATTCAATTCCAAGCATTTTCATTTTTTTGTGCGAGAAATGAGGGCTTCTTATAGAAGAGGAATTTTTGTGTGAGCACAGAATAGGATTTCTCTCGTCATCAAAATCAAATTTTAGAGACCTGGGTCAATATTTTTGGTTGGGTGAAACTCCGGGAAAGTCAAACCCTAGTTTTCCCCCAAGTTGGAAAAATCCTAAAATACTAAAATTGACAAGTTTTGGTACATTCGTTATATCTCAGGATTGGAGACGTCTTAGGAGATGAAAATTTTCGAGGTTGAATATAAAATACTGATGTACATTTTTTCAAAAATTCAGCCTCATATTCACTATATTCTAGGCGATATGATCCCTCCAAGTTAAGGTCCCAGCCTCTTCCAGGATTCATCCCTAAACAAGATACCTAGGGAGATTTGCTATATCTTGGGCTAAAAAGGTCCAAATGAAATTTATGAAGATGTTCCATAAATATCACAGACTGTACCATCCGTGGTCTAAGTTTCAGACCCAGAATATGAAATAGTGAGACGTGGAAGTCCGTACAACTTCGCTGTTCTGAACAGTCCTGTAACAGGTCACCTTGGGAAAATGATCATAAGTTCCAATTGGTGAAACAAATGATTATGAAACCTATGGTTTTGGAATAGGGACATGTGAGTGTACCTAAGTGTGAAGTTTCATACACATAGGAGTAGTAATTTTGGATATACCGCAGAAACAGTAACAAGAATTTTTGCAAAAGAAATTGGAAAATTGGGGCTTCCTGTTTTGGGAGCTTCCCTCCACTGTTTTCAGAAAAGGAGTACATTGACAGCTCAAATTGAAGAGATATATATTTCTATTCAATTAGATCTAAAATATTCCAAGTTTTTAAAATTAGGGTTTCTCTGACAAACTCTAGATCAGCCAGCTCCAGAACTAGGACAGGCAGCTCAAATCGGTAAGATCTAATCTTTTGCTATTTTCATTTGAGGTTCTCATTTCAAAGTGATCTATCACATCAGCTTGATGATAAGCTTGGTGAAGTTGAAAAATTCCAAGCATGGAAGTATTTGATCTCTCAGAAGAAAATGAATTAGACACCTACATGAGTAGAGAGGTTCCAATTCCAAAGGGAGATGAGGCTAAAAGCCTTACACCAGAAGAACTTGGTCAAGGCCAAGAAGATCATTGTTGATTCAATCATGGATCACATTGTACCACAAGTGTCTTCCCTAAAGACACCAAATATTTGTGATTCCTTGACCAAGCTATTTGAAGGGAAGAACATAAATCAGAATATGAATTTGAGAAAACAGTTGAAGAATGTGAAGAACCAGAATGCAGAGACCATACAGTCATACTTTATGAGGGTCTCTCAAATCAGAGAACAACTTAAAGCAGTATAAGAAGAAGTGGAGAATGCAGAAGTGGTGATAAACATGTTGAATTTCCTCCTAGGATCATGGGATTCATTCATTCAAATAATGTGTGCTATAAGGAAGTGATTACAGTCAGCAGAATCTAGGAAGAGCACAAACAAGAAGAAGCTCAACTAATAATAAGAGAAAAGAATATGGGAGCAACTAAAGATCAAGCTCTCACCATCCAAAGAAGATCCCTCAAGCGATGAGGAATATGAAGAGCTCAACTCTTGAAGAACCTCTTATCCATATTAGCATTTGGATGAGAAATGATGTTATTATGAATGAAGAAGATGATGAAGCTAAAGGCTCAAGAAGGACTCTACCCACAAAACAAATAAAGATAAGTATTCAATTGTCATTTCATGATATTGTTTCGTTATTCATTTGTTTATATTTAGTTAATTTATTATGAATGATAGAATGCTTGCATTAATACTGCTAATATGCATGTGATGGATAAGTAGCTCACGGTGCTATACAAATATCCATTTCTACTTATCTAGAATGAAACATATTTCTTGACATATTGGATTAGTGCACAATCTCAATGTGGTCCTAGTAGAGATGGAAGGCATCTAGAAAAGTTTATGTGAGATATGGATGAATGTTGTATTGGCTAAAGTAGTTGCAGGATCATATATTTATGCATAAGAAATTTCTAGTATGAATATTCCTTATGAAATGTTTCTAACCATACAAATTCATTTGACTTGTAGGAAAGATTGCATACAAAATCGCCTACACGCAAAGAATAATTAGACTTGTTTCGAAGAACAAGTGACGAAAGTTCAAGATGAAGAATAATATGACGAATGCAGCAACATCATTGATGTAGAACCTTCCAGCTATGAAGAAGTAGCCAAGAAGAAAGGGAAGACCAATTCAAGAAGAATGATGTCTAGGATGCAATATTGATACGTGAAGGGAAGTTCGTAGTTCGATCATATAGTAGATGGAAACATCATCGGATACAAGGCAAGATTCGTAGCATGAGGCTTCTCATGAAAAGAAGGCATAGACTACAAAGAGACATTTGCAGCCAATAGGAGTTGAAACACATACATGATGAGCTTGATGAAGATATTAACATTTTATACAAGGTTGAAGATTAAATTCTATACACTAGATGGATACATAGAATATTAGTAGCATAGGAAGCTACTTGTCACTCCAGTACAGAATGTTTCAGTGCATAGAGTACGGAAGACAGAGGGAGTATGATGCTCCCCTTCAGAGGGAGTGACTACATAATATCTTGAGGTTCGACATGGTACACCAAAATGGATAGATTACTGATGACTCTAGGCTTTACTAAGAGTAAAGTGGATTCCAACCTTTGCTTCAAGGTTGAAGGCGGAAGACCAATGATGCTCCTGTTATGTGTCTATGCACTATTTTCTAGGCATGGAGGTGTGGCAGAATGCAAATGGAATATTCCTCGGACAAGGGAAGTATGCAGTATAGATCCTAAAGAGGTTCAGGATGATGGAATACAAGGCCATGACCACACGTATGGCATCGAACATGAAGCTATTGAGTGATGCTTCATCAGAGACAGTTGATGCTATGGTGTATCATTAGATGATTAGTTCCTTGATGTACCTGACAAATATGAGACCAGATATTTTCTTTGCTGTGAACACATTGAGACATGTTCACCTAATGGTTGCAAAGCATGCATTAAGGTACCTGAGGGGTACAGTTGATTATGGGCTCATGTATGAGGCGAATAAAAATATTAACCTGGAAGGTTATGTTGATTCAAATTGGGAAGGTAGTGTACTTCAGAGTGTTGCTTCAGTATGAGATCATGTGTGATCTCTTGGTTTAGTAGGAAGCAATCCTATGTGGCATTAAGTACAACTAAAGAAGAGTATGCCACAACTTGTTTAGCTAGTTGTGAGGTAGTATGGATGAGGAAGCTACTGTCTGATTTATTTGATCTCTAGATGGATGCTACTTGTATACATTGCGACAACCAAAGTTGTGTGAGTTGTCAGAGAACTTGGTGTTCCATGACAATTCAAAGCATATCAAGATCAAGTATCACTATACCAAGGATATGGTGTAGAGGGGAGTAGTGAAGCTCTAGTATGTTGTGATAGACGAATAGATAGCTGAAGTTTGAGTAATTTAGGGAGAAGCTTGGTGTTCTCCAGAGTGAGGTTCCTTCCAAGGGGAAGTGATGAGTCTGTGAGCCATTCTGAGACGGTGAGAGGATTGGTTCCTTCCATGGTTAGATGTAAGGGCCGATCCATTCTATCATGGTGAGAGGATTGGTTCCTTCCATGTCAGATATGAGTGCTGAGCCATTATGATATGACTGTAGGATTGGTTCCTACATGATCAGATATAAGGGCTATTTCCATGTTGGAATGGATGTGCCTAGTCAGTTACTAGGAATTCTTGGTCTAGGACTGAAGGCTTTTCTGATATGACTATAAGATGTAGTCTTACATGATCAGATGTGAGTGCATGGCCATTCTGATGCGATTGAGGGATGTGTTCCCACCTGATCAGATATAAAGGTTGTTTCCATTCATTGAATGGAGGAAAATGGTCAGTTACTAGGAAATCTCAGTCTAGGACTGAGGGCCATTCTGATGTGATTATAGGATTGGTTCCTACATGATCAGATGTGAGTGTAGAGCCCTTCTGGCATTTGTTGTCAGATGTAAGTGCAGAGCCCTTTCGACATGAAGGATTGGTTCCTTGCATGGTCGAATATAAGTGTTGAGCCTTTCTGACATTGGTTTTTAGATGTAAGTGCAGAGCCTTTCGACATGGAGGATTGGTTCCTCACATGGCAGAGTGTAAGTGCTGAGCATTTTCGACATTGGTTGACAGATGTGAGTGTTGGGCCTTTCTGACAGGGTTGTGGGAGGTGTTCCCACATGGTCAAATGTGAGTGTTAGTCATGCCTTTCTGATATTACTATAGGATTGGTTCCTACATGATCAGATGTAAGTGTTGGGTGGGACATTCTGACTTAGGGTTAGATGTAAGCGCCGAATAAGACCTACATGGAGGCTAATCCTACAACCAGCATGAAAAAGGGTTGGCTTTGTAGAACTTCATGTGACAAGAAGAATCATGAGATATCACCCGTGATGATGATCCAACAATGATGAACCATATCCAGTGATGATCTAGATCCAGTGATGGTGATCCAGATCGAGTGATGATGATCCAGATCCAATGATGAAGATGACTTGAATATGGAGATGAATTGAACGATGATGATCAAGATGATACAGAGAAGAAGACTTGTACTGATAAATTGTGTCGAGAGAATACCTTCCTAGTTAAGAGGGAGTGTTGATGTAATTGTAACTTCGGAATGTATTCATCCATATATCTTATGTATTGTACCCTGATCTTTATTCTAGGATGCATCTGTAATGTAATTGAGTCATTTCATACCTTGATGTTTATTCCAGGAAGTTTCTATAATGTAAACAAGTCATGTCAAGTCATTGTGGGTAACCCTACTATTGGTCAAGCGTTAAAGTCCCTGCAGTTGTGGGGCCCTAGGGTTATTAGACTATCCTTAAGACTTTGAACCTATGTGAGTCATTATAAGTTGAGTAAATAGTCCCCACCATTTTTTTAAGGATAAACCTCCATGTTGTTCGAAGTAGGCAAATTCCCCACAAGTTGTGGGGCACTAGGGTTATTAGACATTCCTAGAGATGTCGGCTATAGCAAGTAATTGTTAAGTGAGGCCGACATGTTGGATTGGATTTCAAGTGAATGAAAGAATATAAATAGAGAGTGAGTCTTTCTATTTATCAAACATACACTCACTCATTGGGGTGCATGAGTGAGAGGAGAAGTTGTTGGTACAAGAGAGAGACTACTGCTATCGAGAGATCATCTTTATTTTTTTGGGTTTTACTTTTGGTGCTAATTCTATCTCTGAAAAATTTGTGGGATTTTCTCCTTTATGGTTTCCCTTAGGAAAATTATTTATGTCTCTTGTCTCTTGTGTTTTATTGTTGTGCATGTTATTCTCTCAAAAAAATATCCTAAGATCATAATGCTATCTTGAATGATAAAAATATAACACAATCATATATGAGTTTACCAACCCAATTGTTTGTGTGGCTCTCCTTGCCCTCCCCTTCTCATATCTTAGCTCTAGATGCTTCCCAACTACACACCAGATGCAAGCTCCACTTGATGATTTGATAGGTGGAATTCCTTCCACCATCTCATCTATGCATAGTGCTTGGAGGTACCTATAGTTCATGTGACCAAACCTCTCATGCCATATCTTGGAAGTCTCATTGGCATGTGAGAGGAGAGCTTGGCCATTGGAAGTAGGGAGAAAACTCGAAAACTTGTACATCCTCTCATGGTGGTATGCATACCCAATTGCAACAACTTAGTTTGATGAGATTTATGCAATCTCTACCAAGTCTGGAGTGAAGGTCACTCTCTTTTCTTCTCTTGTATGGGTCATTTGATAGACTGACATAAAATTTTCTGCCAAGTATGGTACATACAACAAATCACTAAAGTAACCATGCTCTAAATCAATCCTACCAATTCCCTTGGTCTAGATTTTAGACTCACCCCCCATTCGAACTATTGGGCCATCATTCGAATGCATGGAGGAGAAGAGAGATATTATGGATACCATGTGTCTAGAAGCCCCTGAATCAATGATGAAAGATGAGGAATTAGAGGTACCTTCTACCAAAGCATGAAATTTCTCCTTTTTGTCTAAACTGGAGGTGCCATCTTTCTTCCTTGCACCATTTGGGATAGGGATGTTGTCCTTCTACAGTAGCTGCACCATCTGGTCAATGGTTTTCTTCATGCATGATATTTCTAGATGCCATTCCTTGTGGAAATAGGTGCATTTGGTATTCTCTTTCCCTTTCTTTTCCTTCTCCTTGGGAGGATTCAAACCCCTATCACTAGATTTGGGTTTTTCTGATTTCCTCTTCTATATCAGCTTCGAATTATCTTCCTTCGACGTTTCCTTGGAGGCATTCAAAACATACCATGTCCAAGGCTTGATCCTTAGCCTTAATGGTGCCCATTTGGACTATATTATCTTTCTCCTGAGTGAGGGACTCCATGAAGCTATCTAGACTTGGAATTTCCTAGTTTTGAAGTGTTAACTTTCCATAATGAAATGTGCTAACAAAGACTGATAATTATGACCTCAACTTCGAAAGTATGGATAGTAACAACTGGTATTGTTTCTTATCAACCCCACATTTCTTTAGCTAGAGAAAAAGTGATATAAACTTAGTGAAGAAGTCATGGATAGTGTCAAAGTGCCTCAGGCTCAGGATGATGAGCTTGTTCTAAAGCTGGTGTCCCATTAGTTCATCAATTTTCCCAACGAGTGTCTCTAGTTTTACCCATTCTTCATTTGGGGTTGTTAAAATGTCTATGTGGAAAAAAAAATCTCTTGAGATAATCAGGCATAACAATTTGTATGCTTCATCCAATCTATTGAAGTACTTGGCTTTCTCTATAGTAGAGTTTGGCTCCACCTCTGTGCACATGGTAACTCTGTAGAGACCCTTGGATATTAATTGAATAACCATTTCTTCCTTCCAGTCAAAGAAATTGAAAGGTATTAGAAATATGTGGGTAAATTCCATTTCTTCCTGCTCTAATAGTGATGAAATTGTTGAATGTCCTACAAAAACCACTCAATTTTATCTAGAATTTCTCTAACAAATGTAGCTCAATCCACTCAAGATTGATACGAAAATCACTAAACTCCACTCACCTATGATACCATGTGATAATTATGATCTACATAAATGTCTAGGATCCTTAGAGTAACTCACAAATCGAATTTGATGCAAAACCAACAAAAAAACCATTAAAAGAGAAACAATTTACACTTGCAATGTGAACATAAACATGTTATTATTTTACTTTATAACATTAAACAAATTTAGTAACATTTTTATATTACATATGAAGTGGTTCGTGAGGCTTGGAAATCCCAAAGTGACTATACAAGTGAAATTGGCCATATTGGCCTCAATCCCCCCTAGGTGAGCCAAACACTCTCCAAATCATCCAAAATGGCCAAGAATTGTTTTGTGTATGTGGATGAGGTGACATGGAGTAATAATAACACTTTTTCATGTGTGGGTGTGCAAAAATAGGTGGGTGAGAGGTTTTAGATGGCGTTAAATGCACCAAATCGGTCCAAAATTAAACAAAATCCACCTCTAGCGCTCCTATTCAACCAAAATTTCCACATTCAATGAATGGGAGCACACAAAAAATGATTATGGAGCATACATGGATGTTTTACTGAGCTATAGCACTCATGTGGATGTGAATGCCACAATTTAATTGGTTATTGGTCCAACTAAGCACCCTCAGTCCAAAACATAGTGTAATAATGAACAAAATGTAATAAAATTGACTAGGGACTTAAAATAAGGTAATAATGGGTTGGATTACTATTCTAACAACATTTAAATGAATTTAGACATATCATTAATTAAATTCATGGCCATTGTGGCCTACATCCATGAACTGGTCATTATGATCCTAAGCCTCGTCATGAGAACTTGGACCTTCACATTTCTCGATAGTAGTGGGTTGGACAATATCCTCTTCTATTTATTTTGATTCTATACAGAACCCAACATGATAATGGATTCCTATGTACAACATAACTACCATATTGAATCGCATCTCTAAATCATTGGAAAGGTGAGACTATTCAATTTGTTGTTCTTGTACCTTGAATTTGGATTAAATCAGATCATGCTTCTTATCCCATTCATCCATGTTGTTGTTGGTATGGAAAATGGGATCCTTCAATCTGTCTAGTTGAGAAATATTTCTCTTTAACATTATCTCAATGTTCTTAATCTATCCCACTTGAAAACTAGTTAATCAGTCTCTAAACTGTATTGGACCACAGATAAAAGACACAGAAAATGAATTCTCCATGGGTTTATGAACATAGTACTAGGAAAATAAAACTACCTAGTTTTATACACCCCAAAATTTATGGGGTGAGTTACCAGGCCATCATTTCTCATGATGAAACCGAACACATCCCAATCTGTCGCATCACAAACACTTCCAAATGTATTCCCAATTCCATATAAAAGAACCCTAATAAAGTCCTTTCATGAAAAAAAAAAAGGTGAAGGGTTTCTCAAAGAACACTTAATTTATTGCTGACAAGAAAATAAGGAAAAATAAAATGAAGGAAGCTTCAAAATGCACCCCCTAGGTTTGTAAAATAACAATAATAAAGAGAACAAATATACAAATTTTGACAAGAATAAGATGATTTTTATAAAACATATTTTTTGTGTTCAGGATACCGCCAATAAAGGGAGGTTCTCCAAATCACAATAGGCAGTGGATTGGTAGTAAAAACTCAACATTTGAACACCCAAGGTCTAGGGAATAAATCACAATGAAAACCTTAATCATGTGTATCCCTATATTATGGTTGTCAACACTAATTTTTTATTAATATATCATATGCTAATATGACTAACCACATCACATATGATTGATCATTTCACTGGCATTATAAGTTTTTTATATTAAAACATCTGATACTTCATAGATTGTCAAATTTAGTTTAATTTTTGATGTAATTGAAGGATGAAAGTACAAACCTACATTTAGTTTCACAAATGGAGATATTTGGAGTGTGCTTTAGGCCCAGTTACCTAATGTTAGCAATATTGCTCGCCAAAGGGATATGACTAGTATAGACATGTGAACTCTAACATGTATCTAACTATTGTGTACAACACTCATCGTTGAATGTGAAATATGAACTGTGTCATATACCTAGAATTGGAACTTATCAATATGTTGTGAATTAAAATAGCATTTACATTTTTATTAGCCACTCTAAATGTCAATTAGCCACTATCGATTAGCTTGTTGTCGGATTGGTGACAATTATGACAATTATGGTTTAGTGACACAAAAAAAATTATTGATCCATCTACAGATCCTCTTGTTGCTATTAATCATAATTTTCAAGTCATAATGACACTCATTAGTACCAATGGTGGTATTTATAACAAGTTAAAGGCATACCCTAAGCAGAGAGGGTTAATTTTTTCTTTTTTTTTTCAAATAGAAAAAATTATCACTGAAATAATAACAAACACAACAGAACAAAAAGAGAACACAAATATTTGTACTCGGAAACCCTCATGGGGAATAAAACACAACAAAAATTCCTCTATATAGACTTCACACAAGTATAGTGTAAGACCAAAATAATAAGAATAAATTGCTTCCTCTCCTCTAGATGGATTGTTTCTTCTCTCTCTAACACAACTGCTTGAGTTCTATGTGTGTACAAATGAGGGTGGCACCTCCCCTATTTGTATTGGTCAATGGAGAAGCCTAATAACCCAACATGGTCGACTTCTCCTCCTAGTCAGGGATGAATTGCCTTGGGAGACTCAAAATGAAATGCTAATAATGCTTTTGTAGGTACTACTGACCCAATTTTACAAAGGATGTTTTACCTCAAGAATTTACATAACCACTTACATCAATGAAATCCCTAATCAGAGTAACAACATCTCTGAAATGGGTAATAACAATAATAATACAGAATATAATATCTTCTGAAGTCACATTTATTTAACACTCCTTTTAACACAACAATACATATGTACGACTGACTAGTAAGTCTATACATCATAGGAAATTTTCACAACTATATCACCATTATCATTATCCGTGGAATATCACCATCCCGGAGCATCGTATGTCGATTATCACATCATGAAAACATTTCATATGAGCTTTATATCTCGACACATCATAGAAAACATCGTATCTCATCGCATCATCATAAGCATCACATCATCACAAGTATCACATATCACTGCATCATCACGAGGATCACATCTCATTGCATCATCATGAGTATCACATATCATTGCAGGTATACCCAACCTAAACATCACCTACAATGTTACACAAACACAACATCACAACTTAATGTGAAATCACCCACAACATCAAAAGATGTTGGAATCTCATCGTCTGTGAATGAATGTAGAACCACAACATATGCAAATGAGTTTGTCATCACCCAAAAATTTTCCTATGGTTGGGGTAGGAGAATCACTGGGGTAACCATTTCAAACCAATCTTTAGGCTATATTCTAGCCTGTAGAGTTAGAGAGGGATCTCTCTTTGTCATAAAGTCATTCACATATACATTTAGCTTTACACAAGCATTCAGGAGGTTAGATTTCTGAGGGGAAGGTTTATTTGGGTTTTAAAGAGTGTAAGACAAACAAAGATACAATTGATTGGGAAATGTAGTCAATGCTTGAAATATTCAAGGGCTTATAGCTTAATGAGTAGTGATATCATTCATAGTCTGAGGTAAGGTAAGTGTTAATATTCAACTAAATATGCTTTGAGAGATGGCAGAGGCAAATGAGAAGAAGTACAATGAAACAAGAGGCACCTATCTGTGGATGAATATCCTAAAATTCCTTTAGAAAAAGCAAAAGCAAAGGTGGATAACTGAAATGGAACATCTAACAGAGGATGAATTCCAAGAAATTTACCATAAACACATAACAAATACATTATCTGATGCAAGAAGCACTTAACAAAGAACAAATCCCTAGCATACAACAAGAAACACATTAGCAGAAACTACACAGACATGGAAATGAAGCACATAGGGGAACACATACTAAACATTGAACACTGTAATGAATATTAGACACTCATGAAATGCATTGCATCAATGCTTCCAAGTTGAGCATCATGAAAAATAGAAAGTGGGATTCCAACTTTTCATGATGCTCAATTTTGATTTTTCTAATTCTAGATTTTCGCTTGTTGTAATCTCACAGATCACATAGGGTTACCGATAATACACATTTAAGAACATACATACATAACATATACAAGAGACAAGAACAAGTAAGTGAAATAATAGATTATCTTATAATGAAAGAGTCCATACAATACAGATAATTGAACCAAGTTCTCATCTGGCTCAACAACTTAATATATATGAATTACAAACAGTTACAAATAACTACCTATCAGTTTGGTCAACCCACATGACCTTATGTGGCTGACATAATCTCTCATTAGTTGGTTGATCATTCAATTCAACTTACAGACTTTCTCCTTCAACATCTCCCCCACAAACAAAACATTTCTTCATCCCGAAGAAGTAGGAAGGTACCAAAAATGTCTTTTCCTACCCTAAGTAGTTATTTTTGTGTTTGATCTTCATGGGCTGTGAAGTATGATGGTTGGTATTTTCTGTACATAGACTTCGACATTTGCTTCAGCTGTCACTACCAGCTGATGTTGGAATGTCGTCCAACTTTGCAGTATTTTTTGGATTTCGATGGTTAATGTAGTTAGACTTGATAATACTGACATCTTTTCTTGAATGGAAAATTCTGCTATCTTCTCCATGTTGGGACCCATAAAGTGGTACTTTTCCTCTGCTGTCTCAAAAATTCATTTCATCTGCGGGTAGGTGATGTCTAATTTTTCTAAACTTGGACTGCCTTGTTGCATGCACTAGTGTGCTTATCGCTCATGCTTCTATAATTTGGTTGTTTCGAGCACTATTTGATTTTCAATTGTGCTTTTGAGTTCTTCCTCTATGCTTTTTCTTTTCTCAAACACTTGGATTTCTTGTCGGGTTTGTCAAATTTGCTGATAGACTTGCCGATAATAAGCAGGCCAATATCTCAGCACTTCTTTTGTAATGACCGACTCCTCCATGTGATCACGTAGTACCTTGTATGCTTCTGCAAAAGCTATGTGCTGCTGTGTCAGTAGTTGAGCTATTTCTTCTTTCTGCTCTTCTTTTGTATCCTTCCTTTGTGCCTGTAGTGCTAACACCATTCTCTCAAATAGCTAATAAACCTTTTCTAACTACTTGTCGATGTCGACCTCTGTCGGATCTGGTATCGCAGATTGCACCAGGTTTCTGCATTTGTTAAGGAACTTGACTTGTTATTTTTCGTTATCATTGAGCTCCCTACATCTCTTATAGATCCTTTTTTTTGCTTCGATTTCCAGTGATTCCAATATTTTCCCTAATTATCCATCCCTTAATTTGGTTGGATTGACTGTAGTGGTTGACCTAATTTGTCTGATGTGGACCATTGTCGTCTGGCTTTGATGGTCTTTCTTCTTTTTGTCTTTTTTTCTTTTTTTCTTTTGCTTCTCTACTTGCTTTGGCACCTGTGTACCTGCAAGAGTCAAAATTGGATTATCTGGTTGCTGGCTAGCAGTGGTCAATGGTATTTCATGTTGGGCCAGTTGGATGACTATTGCAGATGGTTGTGCATCTGGTTGGTTGGATATAGAGGGTCTAGATGCAGATGCAGTTGGTGCTAATGGTTGCAGTGGAAATGGTTCTGGTGCAGTTGGTTTGGGTATATTTTTTGTGCTAGGGGGAGGTGGTGATGGCATTGGTGAATGGTCGGGTGTGATTGGGTTAGTGGAGATATGGTTGAGTGAGGGGTCATGGATTTGTGAGGGTGAATTTTCCTAGAGGTCAGAGAATAGTTCCTTGATTTCTCAATTTATACCATCCATATCCTCTCCTTCCTCATCTTCAGTCAGTTCATTTACTGGTGGGTTGGGTTCAGGGTCGATCAAAATGATAGATGTAGTACTACTTGTGACAACTTCAGCTTCTTTGTTGGGGTTTCTTTGGAAAGTTTAACTTATAACTGCCACAGTCCTCGGCCTCTAGAGTACTTGGTCAGGTTGGGGAGTGGGTAGTCTGGATCCTCCAACTTCGAACAAAGGGGATTTGGTGGAGAGATTTTGTACTGACGTGAGTAACTCAGGAAATTTTTCAATGTATGCCTGGAGGTCTCTGTCACAGTCGAACTTTTCCTTCAAGGTCTCCAACATAGAATTCTTGCATATGTTGATTGGGCTTATGGAAAGAGGTTATGGAATTAGATCTTGCATTATTTTGGTCAGAGACGGGGGTGGAGGTGTAGACATGAGATCCACAACATTTTCAGCTGTTGAAGTGTTTGTGCTTTTCCCCTTCTTTGCTCGACCTTGTTGTGCCCCTACTTTGACGAATCTCTGGAATTGGGTTTCGATAGGAATTTTGTTTGCTGCAACATATTCTACAATGTCATAGGTTGTAGCTTGTAGTTCTTTCTTGTCTTATGAGGACTCTATGATGATAAAGGTTGCGCTTACCCTTCCCTTGCTCTTGATATTGAGTTCTTTTTCTTTTTCTTAAGGCTGCTATCTCTTTCGATAATTTGCGTATGTTTTATTTGGTGACAGCATACTCAGGGTTTTCAGTATCTATATCTCCCCCCTCGTCTTCAGTCGAGACAAGGATTTATTCAGTTGGATTGGTTACCAATTGTTGTGTTTGTATCTCTTCCCTTTGTACTATCAGAGTTTTGATTATAATTTGTAGTTGACTAGTGCCTTCTGCAGGTGTTTCCTCTGACACAAATGTTCCTATATATAAGCTGAGCTCATAATATTCAACCTTCTCTTGTTCTATTAGCGGCTCTTCTATCGAGAGGTCTATTTCTTTTTCCCTCGCTAGTATTGACAGTTTTGTACCCGAAGGTTGAGCCAACTCGCGAAAAATTTCTTCGACTATTGAGTAATAGTCAAGGATTTTTTCCTTTGCTTTGGTGCCCTACATGTACCACACCATGATATGGTTGAGTTCTAGCTAGATGTGAGCATTTTTGGGCAGAATTCGTCGAATGTTTTGAGGCACCCTCCATTTGGTCATGTGGACTTTCAGTTGTTGGAACCAGTTTTCTAACAACACTTTGCCTTTTGCAAGTTCCTTCATTGTTCCATTATGGGAGAATAGTTTGAATCTCCACATATGGAATTTTGTTGGTTCTTGAAACTGTTTGTCCCCAACAGAGCACAATGAGTACATGAATATCCAAATCATAAGGGATGGGAACCTTATGATCCCTCCCATCTCCTGGCATTTTTCACAGATGCCTTTGATCATGTCGACGACATACTCATCCCATATGTATACTTTTCCTATGTTGGAAATGGTATCCACTCCCTCCAACATATCCATTTTGATGTTGCTTCCTTGAATTGTCAGTGTAAGTGTAGTGGCTATGATTTTGGCCACTATTTGCGGCGTTTGAGCTTGTATTTGGATAATCATTATCCCTGTTATCTCCTAAATAAAATAAATTTATTTTTGATAGTATGAACAATTTAAATGATGCAATGAAGGACATGAAGATCACTAACAGTTTTGAAGACCTCTATTTTTTATGCAAATTTCACAAAGTTATGGCTTCGGTGGCTTGGGTGAGGATCAGAACATCTCATTAGCCACCGAAAGATGGAAGATAAATAGTAGGTGGAAGACCCCTTTGGTATATAGGCATATTTCTGTAAATTTTTTACACCATCGGAGCATTTCTTAACAGCAATCAGAGGTTTTAAAGGCTACAAGATTGACAAGATAGAACTAAATATTTCCGCAGTGTTGGCATCAGAACTTGAAAGCACTGATGATTGATGAGCTAGTTCCCAAAGGTGGTGCAACGATGAAGAGTACAGTGACTAAAAGTTTCACCACTGCAGATAATATAGTGACTAAGTGTTCTGATTCAAACTTCTGATGACGTCTGAAAGCGATGAAATCAGATCGGAAGAACTAAAGACTAAGTAGTGGAGGGACAAGACTAAAAGGTTTCGAAATGTCGGTGATATGAAGAACTAAATACCGCCGAGGTCAAGGAGCAGAAATCAGAACTTGAGAACACTAACCATCGATGAGCTAGTCCTCCAAGGAGCCGCAAGGGTGGAAGAAAGACTTACTATAAGGTCCGAAACAACACAGACTCATCAACGTCGGAACTTGAAAGGACTAAATATCGGCCAGGTAAAGCTAAGTAGCTCCGCAGTGTCAACGAGGAAACAAACAAGACATCTGATAAATCAACAGAAAATCATCACCGATTAGAGGTTCTAAAGACTAACCGTCAACAATTTAATCCTCCGAGGAGCCACAACTGCAGAGAAAATAGTGACTAAAAGTTCCACCACTACGAAGAAGATAGTGGCTAAAATTTCCACCACTGCGGAGAATAAAGGGATTAAAAGCTCCAATGGTAAGAAGTTTTGAGTTCCGATAGTCGACATTGCAGAGTCTTAGTTCACTGCAGAGCTACAACAGCAGAAGAACAATAGACTACAGGTTCTGCAAGCAAATGAAAACTTTGGTATTGAAACTTAAAAGCACTAACTGGTGCCAAAATAGTTCACTGCAGAGCCGCAACTAAGGAAGACAAACAGACAAGGTTTCCGCGACCAAAGGAAAATTGTGATGATTGGAGGTTCAAGGGACTAACGATCGGTGACCTAGTCTACTCAAGAGCCACAACAGTAGAAATCTAACTGACTATGGCTTCCGATCTATGACAAGAAACTTTTCGATAGAATAAATTCATCGATGGTCGGAAGAACTAAGAACAATGGAGCGGCAAGCTAGTTCTCTATAGAGCCGCAACGGCAGAAGGAAGAAATACAATGGGTTTCGCGATCAGAAAAAAAATTTAGTGTCAAAGGTGCTAAAGACTAACCAACAGCAAAATAGTTCACTGCGTAGCTGTAACTGCGAAAGGAAGAAAGACTACGAGTTCTGCGAATAGACGAAAATTTCGGCATCGAAACTTGGAATCACTAGTCGTCAGCAAGATAGTTAAATGGGGAGCCACAATGGCGGGAAACAAAAGGAATACGGGATGAAGAAGTTCACAAAACACAAAAATGAAATATCATCAGTAATCGGAGGTTCAAGGAACTAACGATGGGTGAGCTAGTCCTCTAAGGAGTTGAAACTGTGGAAGACAAATAGACAAGGCCTCCAATAAATTAACAAAAAAGCTTTCGATAGCATAACAGGAAATCGTCGGTGACCAGAGGAATAAAAGACTAATCATCAGAGAGTTTAGAACCAAGTAGCTCCGTGGTGATTAGCAAAAATACAGACTAGTTGTCGGCACAATAGTCCATTAAGGAGCCGCAATTGCAGCAAACATTCAGACTTGGGCCACCGATGGTGCAGAAGACAAAGCTTCCAATTAGTGACCACAGTGGTAAACTATGGAAATATTGAGGCCTAAGGAGCCGTAACTATGGCAACAGTCAAGCTTGGAGTGCCGGTATGATAGAAGAAAGGGATTTTGATCGGCGACTATAGCAGTGAAGTTAAAAAGGTTTCGGGCAGATTTAATAGGACTAGGCACTTCAGTTAAAATGCTGATACACTAACTGTTCGTGGCAATTTCACAGCAAACTAGTAGTGGTGGTTACCAGCTACCACTTTAGTCATTAAAAAATCACCTAGTGAACTAGATATCTTCTTTAGATAAACAAATAGTTACCAAGGGTTTGATGCCCTAATTTGGAAAAGACTATCACTTTCAATTATTTTTTATGTAAACAGATTGGATTTTCAGGATTTGTAATTTTTGAAAGAGGCTATAAAGCCCATGATTATTTCATTAATAAATGTTCGACTCTAGGGATTTATGAGTCTGTTCCATTATCAAGCATCTCATCTAGTTTATTCTAATTATAAGCTCTTTTGTTGTGATTTGTTCAGCCATCTCTTTCTTTACTGTGTTTATTTCCTGAATGTGCATTTAGGTAATTTTCACATTTATTAAAGGGCCGATAGCTGTCATCCTATTGGTTATTTAGTGATATTTGATTTATAAACACCATCCTCAGTAGGATTTAGCCATTTATATGCATGTTTTATGTGTGTAATTTTGCCAGCCTGGTGAGTTCTCCATCCCTGCACCTTTTTGTCAAACTAATGAACAAGTTGTAACTAAAATCCTTGTGATTGAGTGAGCTTCACTCATGTCTTGAGAGTGATAGGTTATATAGGTTATCTAGCTTGATCCAATTTAGAAAAATCCCAAAAAATAGTTGAAGTTACCAGGCATCCTAGAGCTACAACCTAGAGGAGTTTCCTAGAGTGATAACAAAGTGGCGCCATTGTCGAGGAAAGGAGATTGAAGCTCAGCTTCCCTGGGATACGACATAGATCCATGCTTTGATGATAGAAAAGGCTTGGACATTATTATGGTTGTAATCATCTATTTGGAGACTCCATTGATATAAGGTGGCTTCAAGAAGACCAAGTACCAGAGCAAACCCAAAGGGGCCACCAGCAACACCTGTTTCAAATCCAAAAGAAATCTTGAGGAAAGCTAGGGATTTACTAAGATAGACCAGCAGTGCTGCACAAAATGCTACATCAGGTATTTCAAGAAATATTTTTCCTAATATTTCTTCTACTGAAACTTTTAATTCCCAGAAATTTTTAGATACATTAGAAAAATCTAGGTTTTGGGCATCTTCAAGCACAGTTGCTTGTGAAGATCCAATCCCTGGTGACTCCATTGGGATAAGTATACCACCGCATTCTCAGAAAATATTTTCATCATTGGCGCCTTCCACATCCCTATCCATATGTTATAGTGAATTTCACCACTCTAAGTGAATCACACTTTGTATGGCCTTCCCCTACCCTGCTGCAGACTCTTTAGACCCCATGGACTATATTTTATCCTTTGATGTTTCCTTGATCATCCCTAAAACTATATGAAAATGATATACACATCTTTTTACCCTATAACCGCGTACATTAGGATGTGTGCATAATCCAAATCCTTTTGGAGTTTTCCTTGACATGGATCCGACTCATTCGACTCCTAGCCTTCCATATGCCTTGAGATCGCTCAGATTCGACCCTTTATTATCCCTTGTGAAGCTATATAAGGAACCCCTTGGTACATTGAAGGAATATAGAGATATTGAAAGAAAAGAAACTATAGTCCATTGTTGCCGAAATTTGTATTTGAGTCTGCATCCCTTTGTCCCTTTGGAGCACTGTTGTGCTCTTCCCAAGCTTGCCTTTTGCTAGTGATCTTGCTATCGTGAGATGGAGGATTGAGGTGGTGGAGGCCCAAGTGGGGGATTTAGTTTCTCTGGTTCGTAGACATGCCGTCAGAGGTTGTATCTATCTTGTAATCTCTGATTTATATTAATAAGAAATATCTTTTCCTGTCCAATGATGTGTATTTGATTGAATGTTGTATCCATTGGAATATGTCAAATGCTTTTACATTATTGATTATATATGCTTGAATAGATATAACTCCATGATATATAGTATGCTTGCATTGTTTACTTGTTGTTGAGGAAGTATTATATCAATTCAAGCTGAAGATTGGAAAGGTCAACGGGGATCTACTTCAACCGTCCGGAATAAGGTATGAGGTCTGATCCTTTAGTGTTAGACATTTTATTTCTATTGCATATTGGGAGAGATTGATTTCTGGAGTCAAATTTTTCTGTTGTGGTACCCCAATCCATAGGAATTTCTCTCCATAACAGAATTGATGACTCCACTGGGGAGTTCCTAGTAGTTGTCCTTTGGGGGTGATTTTCTCGGCATTCAATGTATTTGAATTGCTCTTCCTCTCTTGTTTCTGTGTCGGGTCTGGGGGCATGTATGCCTGGTAGAGTCTGATTGGAGTGAAGTGTGTCTCAGCCTCTCTATTTTCCTTATTTTATGCACCTTTTCTTCCTGTACACGGGTTTTTGATTTACAGTCGCATATACACGCGGTTTCCTCTGTGGTTTCCGCATATACATGCGGGTTTACTGCGAACAGTCGCGTATACCCTAGATTTTCCCCTTTTTGTGGAAGTTAATGGGTTGCTGGGTGAATGTTGTTAGTCACTGAGTCTCATTTGGCACCACGTGAGTCTGTTTTGACCTCTGTTGCTGACCGGAAACGTTTTTAGCCTAATTTTTTTTTTATAGGAAAGTTCTTGTCATGGCATTTTCAATTTTTTGTTTGAGATTAGTGCATTAGAGTTCTTTTACCTTAGTGATTTTCTTGGATGTTGTTTATGTGTGCTTGCAGAGTCTGGGGGTGGTAGAATCATTCTTTTTCTTTTTACATCTCTTATATTTTCAAAAAATCCAAAAACATTTGCTTATCATCATGCATTGCATTTTGCACTTTGCATTGTACTTGCACTAGATATAGATTTGCTTTGGAGTACTAGTTAGGCCTTCATATAAGAAAATTTGCATTCATCATTTGAAGAAGAATTGTGCATTTCACGTAGTAGCATACCCTGTTTACATGGACACAGTGCATTTGCATTGATTGTTACGGTGTGCATTTTACTTCATGTTGCGTCATAACACCACTAGTTGCATGACCATATCCTATTTTTGAGTAATAAAGCCAACTAAAATCAACGCTAATTAAAATGAATTACACTCTTTTATTTTCTAGGGTGCACCAACAAGCTTAGGTTTTAGGATCTTGGAATAGTTAATTGTAAGTCAATTCTCCGAGATCACTAAACAACAACATCTAGGTGTCTATCCAGGGAGTGTGTGAAATCCTTGGTATAACCATCGTTCTTAGGATCCTCCTCTCAAATGGGAATTAAGCATGAGGCATTGTGAGCGGTTATTGATTGGGATGACCCCTAGTCATAACTGAGTAGCACCATAGATATTTCCAAAATTGTATTCGTATCTGGGGGCTCTTTCGAGAGTTTCAGGATTTGCTACCCTGCCCATACGGTCAATCCTGCCTGCGATTGTTCGCCTGAGCTTTGATTATATTGAGGTGACCTTAGTGACCTTACCTAGGATATCGAGGGGGTACTTGTAGAGGTTATTCTGCAGGTGTCCCAACCAGGTTTGGGTTGGACATCACAGTCGCTTTACGCGTTGAAGCTGAGGGCCACAATAATTTGTTACGTACCTCCGCTTGTTGTGTATGGGAGTCTCAGGCCTCTCCTAGGCGAGACATACCTGCTTCATTCAAGAGCTCACTTATCCAGACCTTGTTTGCTTGCATTTGGCTTTAGATTTTATTAAGTGATTTCTCTGTGCATGCTAGTTGGCCTAGGGTTTACGTAAATAGAGATTCTTTGCTATTTTTGTTTTGAGTCATTGTGGATTCGAGTGCGGTTCTGCACCGTTCTCGTCGGTTAGCAGGAATTCTTCCTTCTACTTCTCCTCCTCCTTTGGGAGAGAGACCTAGACAGTCCAGGAGGACTATGTCACACACTGATTCACACACCATGGAGGATCATTCAAAGACTATCCCTGAGCCACCTCCTCTCCTTCATGTTAACGATGGGGAATTTACTCCTACATATGATCCTTCACCTGACCTAGCTGAGTTCGGTCCTGTGATTTCCCACATAGGATCTTTGCACGATAGACCTACTCACCCTAGGGATGATTCACCGTTGAAACATTACCGGTATGGAATGCCAAAATATGCCGAGACTCACTTTGAACCTGCCAGCACTAGCTACGGTAGTTATGCTACGATTGGTTTTCCTATGCATAATTTGACATTTCATGTCGAATCCGAATTCGAGCCTAGCACTATTCCTGGGGGAAATCCCATTCCTTACCTTGTGGAGAGGTTTGGGAGTACTAGTCACATTGCACCTTCCGTCCCAGTGGTGGAAGCTACATCTCATCTCCCCCCTATGTCTAGGGTTAGCAATCCGATTAGGATACCAGGTCGGAGACGGGTGATGATAGGCGGTAGTACATATCTTATTACTCAGATTCCTTCATCCTCGATTCTGATTTCTTCAAATGTACATCCTCCACCTTATCCATGTGGTCCTTTGAGCTGATATATGCCTACGAGTCAGGTCCATACTGTAGTTACTAGGCCGATTGTGTCTCAAGTTCATATACCACCTGCTCCTTCGGGAGGCTATATTCATGCTTATAGTGGTCATCTTGTTACGTCCGGGGTGTATATACCTACTTCTGGTATGTATGTTCCCTCTTCCAGAGCTCATCTTCCTACCTACGGAGTGTCCCATGGGACATCACATGCGATGACCTATGGAACTTATTACGGGACACAGTATGGACAAGTTTCTTCACCTTACGGAGACGGGTATCAACAACCTTCTTACTCTCCTAATTATGGCTTCGTAGCTCCTACTAGTCAAGGTCCACCTTACTATGGTACTTCCACGTCACCCTATATGGGTCAGATGGGAGGAGGACACTATGGCCAAGGCCATGGTGGTGCTCAAACCTATGTGAACTAGGGAGAGGTCCATTGACCTCATCATCCTAGGCTCCCTTTCCTCGCGATGCTTAACCTTCCTGACTTATCGAGACTTACGAACGATCCCATGGCTCATGACCCAGCTTGGCCGGCTGTCCCTACCAAGATTCCTTTGGACATACCTAAGTTCAAAGGCAAACCGGGAGAGGATCCAAGCGAACACGTTACCATGTTTCACCTTTGGTGCTCTTCGAATTCGTTACATTAGGACTCAGTCCGCTTGCGACTATTTCAACGCACCCTCACGGGGCCTGCTGTGAAATGGTATATAGAGTTACCAAAGGGATATTTTACCTTGTTCGACGATCTTGTGATGACTTTTCTTAATCACTTACAGCTACCAGTGCGCTATGACATTGGTACTGAACTCTTTTCGACATTTTAGCAAGATAAAGCCACCCATATTTCTGATCATATTCAGGAGTGGTGTAGATGGAAGAGATTAATTAAAGATTTTATACCACCAGAGTTCCTTCTCGAGTGGTTCCTCAAGTCTTTATTTCCATATATCGTGAAGGATGTTTCCACATCCGGAGTGTAGAATGAGGAACAAGCAATATTTAGGGTGAAGGAACTGGACTTGATTTATGCTCAGTCCAGTTTGTTGTATGAGATTATTCCCAATGCTCCTCGTTCCAGTTTCGATCCCAAGGTCAAACCTGGACCACATGCCGATGGCATTGTGAGTTGTGCAAGTGCAAAACCTGTGGATTCGGTTGCAAAACAAGTTAGTCAATTTTTGCTCAACCAATCTGCTTCGGGACAAGCTACGGCTTCGTCTCAACCCACCCAAATGGAGAATGTACTTTTTGTGCAATCGTCAGACCAGAAGAGTAACCAGCAGCCCGGACGAAATAGAAGAAAGGGTAAGAATAATAATTGAAAGGGTGGGAATAGGAATGAGAATGCTACCCATAATGACAAGAACGGTCAGAATGCTGGTGGGGACAAGCAAGCGAAATGTAAGGTTAAGTTCCCTTGCAAGCTATGTAAGGATGATCACCTCACTTACTTGTGCCCTCGAATTGATGAAGCTTTGAGACTCTTAGCACAAGGCCCAGCTGTGCTAACGAACCCTCTACCGCATAACCAGAATATGAACTCGAAGTCCCAGGAGAAATCTAGTGAGAATGATCCACCAGAGACTAGTTCTCGTGGGTGCATTAACATGGTCCGTGCTGCCAAGGTTGTGACTCGTGTGAAAGATTATGGATTGTCACAACCCAACCCAGGTAAAGAACCTGATCCACCAGGAACCCCTTTGCGCATTGAGAAACCTGCGGATAAACCTCAAGTTGCACCTCGTATTCCTAAGGGGGTACTTAAGCGCTCAAGGAATAATCCAAATGCTCGAGCTGCCCAAAATTATTCAGTTGTCGAGGATTTGGGCCATACTCCTTGTGCGATGTATGCATTGGAAGTGCTTCAGAGTTGTCCTTCACAAAGGAAGGCTTTGCTTTCTGCTCTTGGTGTGAACGGTGATGATTCCTCCTCAGTGATCAAATTTGAAACCATAGGACATCAGCCTGGCTTGCCCTACTATGTGTTGATTTTGGTACACGTAGAATGTCTTAATATGATCGACAAGCACACTGTGTTTGATGAGGACGCTGCTGCATCTGTGATGTCTTTGTCCTGTTGGAAGGGTCTTGGTTCTCCTGAGTTATCGAAATCAATGACTATGTTAACTGCTTTTGATGGGAGATCTTTTAGGTCGCACGACATCATTCCGTCCCTTAAAGTCTGTTTGCGGGGGAAGACCATTGTGATAGAGGTTGAGGTGGTTGATGCGCCCCTTGACTACAATCTCTTGCTGGGTAGGAACTGGATGTATAGTATGCAAGTCGTTGCTTCTTCCTTGTTCCGCGTTGTATGCTTTCCACATAACGAGAAGATTGTAATGATTGATCAAATGACATTCAAGAATTCCCCTGTTACTACATCTTTGGGAGCTTTGGTCCCGGTCGTTGAACACTCTTATCCAGCAACTGGGAGTCTAGGTGTAGGCATGTATCCATCCCTCATGGGAATATTTAGTTTCCTTGCGTCGGTCCTCATGATAGGATCTTGTTTCAATAAGGCTTCGACTTCTATGACCTTAGTGTCTTTTTGGACGACTCATATGGAAGATCCTTGGATTCTTCCTACACTGATTATTTCGAGTGAGCTGTCGAGACCAACGTGTCGCTTCCTGCAACCATGATAGCTTATCAAGCCAATCTTCAGAATGTTGCAGAACCTTGTTCTTCCTCTTCGTGGATGGAAGAGGAAGACCCCTATGTGCTACCGGCATGGGCAGTATAGTCTTCTCATGCCCATGACTTCCTTGATACGGTTTTCCCTTCAGATGAAGCGATCATCGAGGCTATGTCGGGCGTTGAGCCGCCATGGGAGGAACTTCATCATAGATCATATTTCCTTCCACCGCTTGACCATTTGGAGAGTTGGTAGTCCCATGGTTCCATTAAACTCTCCTGGTCAGATGGCTGATGGAAACATGGTGAACATATCTTCCATGATTTCTAGCAACATCTCTTGAAATCCTGGCACCATCGAGAATGTCTATATTCGGGAGAAATGTTCCCATGCTGAGATTCTCGAGTATACCGAGCTATTCAAGGAATTCCATGATATTTTTGCTTAGTCTTATGATGAGATGCCTGGTATTGACCCTCGTATTGTCGAACATGAGATGAAGACTTACCCCAACGCTAAGCCTGTTCGACAACGTTTACGCGCCGTGAATCCTAGGAAAGCATCTGCCATTAAGGCAAAGATAGAGACGTTGTTGAAAGCTGGTTTCATCTATCCTGTTCCCTTGACGAAGTGGGTTTCAAACCCCATTCTGGTGGATAAGAAGCAAGGATAAATCCAAATATGCACTAATTTCTGTGATTTAAATCATGCCTATCCTAAGGATAACTTCCCCACACCGTTTATAGATCAAATTTTGGATCAGTGTGCGGGTAGCGAGGTGTTCTCCTTCATGGATGAATTTTTTGGGTATAATAAGATCCAGATTAAACCTGAGGACCAACACAAGACTGCATTTATTTGTCCTTGGGGAACGTTTGCATATCGAAAGATGCCTTTCTGCCTTAAAAATGCCAGAGCTACATTTCAACGGGCGATGACCTTGATTTTCCACGATCTCAAGTCTATTATTGAAGTATTTTTGGATGACCTTGCTGCTCATTCTCGTATGAGAATGCGTCATTCCTATCACTTGAGATTGGTCTTCAAAATATGCCAGCACTATTCGGTTCGATTAAATCCTCATAAGTGCATCTTTCATGTGAAGTCAGGTCATTTACTAGGATTCATCGTTTCAAAGGAGGGCATAAGAGTTGATCCCCTAAAGGTTGAGGAAATACTTCAGTTGTCTCCCCCGAAGAACATTCGTCATCTTCAGTGTTTGCAAGGTATGGCAAACTTCTTGCAAATATTTGTGGTCAACTTTGCCAATTTGACTAGAGGCTTCATGCGTCTCTTGAAGAAGGATACTCCCTTTGAATGGGATGAGCGAACCCAGGAGTCCTTCGATGCACTTAAGCAATCCCTAGCATCGGCCTCGGTGATTAGTCCTCTGGATTATAGCCATGATTTCCTATTATATGTGGCCGCGTATTTAGAGATGATTGGTATGGTGTTGGTTCAGGAGGATGAGGAGCTCCAAGAGCATGTCATATATTATCTGAGCTGAAACCTTATTGAAGTAGAGATTCATTATTCTCATGTTGAGAAGCTTTCTTTAGCGACCGTACATGTGGTTCAGCATTTGAGACATTATATTCTCCTTCACCAAACCTCAGTTGTGGCCCATGTCAATCCATTTTAGTTCATCCTCACATGAAGGATTCTTGGGGGAAAGTATAATAAATGGATTGTCATCGTACAAGAATTCGATCTCAAATTTCTTTTAGCAAAGTCGAAGAAGTTGTTAATTTTTGCAGAGCTTATATCGGATTTCCCGAGCGAGGCCGAGGAGTTGGGTTGTAAAGATACATTTGTCGATGAACACATCTTCTTAATCTCAATGTATAACCCATGGTATGGAGATATCATAGTATATCTGCAAACAAAGAGGACCCCTACTCACCTCTCATGAGATGAACGACGACGATTACGTCACGTCTCTAAGAACTACCTTATAGTGGACAATACTTTGTACCGCCGTGGGGTAGATTTCATTTTACGACATTGTTTAACTCATGTGGAAGCTAAGGTTGTGTTGAATGATTGCCACAGAGGGGCATGTGGTGGTCATTTATCTGGGATTTCTACAGCGCAAAATATTTTGAGAGCGGGTTATTTCTGGCCGTTGATCTTTAAAGATTGTGTTGATGTGGTCAAGAGGTGCCACCCTTGCTAGGTTTTCACACGGAATATGCACTCGAATCCTGCCCTGTTACATCCCATTATCACCGTCGGTCCCTTTACCAAGTGGGCTTGATTTTATGGATTGCAACCCAGCTTTGGCTGGGGGGCACCATCATATTATAGTGGTTGTGGATTATTTCATGAAATGGGCTGAGGCAATGCCTATAGTAAAATCTGACGGTGAGACAGCCGCTCACTTTGTATTCAACCAAATCATTACTCGGTTCAGGATTCCAAAAGAGCTTGTCACTGACCATGGCTCACACTTTCATAACCGTATGATGGAAGAGTTGGCATGCAATTTAGGGTATAAGCAAGAGCACTCCTCTTCTTACTACCCCCAAGCGAATGGACATGTTGAAGCAGTGAATAAATCACTTAAGTCCATTCTCCAATGAACCATCACACAGAGCAAGATGAATTGGCATATTATGTTATACCCTACTTTGTGGGCATATCAAACTGCGGTTAAGACTGCCACTGGTTTTTCTCCATATCAGCTTGTGCATGGAGTGGAGTTGATATTACCGGTTGAATGTGAGATTCCTTCGTTGAAGCTAGATGTGGAACTCTTACCAGACACTTCACCTTTGGAGGAGCGTTTGGTCCACCTCGAGCAACTTGATGAGCAGCGTCAAGATGCCTTGGTGGCTCTAGAGGTTAATAAACATCACGTTAAGGTCCAATACGACAAGTTTTTCTATCCAAGAGTGTTTAGTGAAGGAGACTTGGTCCTTTTGTGGGATCAATCGAAAGAACCCTTGGGGGTAGGGAAATTTAATCCTATGTGGCGTGGTCCTTACATGGTCAAGCGTGTCTTAGAGAAGGGTTCCTATGAGTTAGTCGATTACGAAGGCACAGCTTTGGTAGAGCCTAGAAATGGGCTCTATCTCAAAAAATACTATGCATGATCTTTCGCCAAGGCTGCTTGTTGTATATTATTGTACAACTTTTCATAGTTAGGTCTTTTTCTTATCGTGATCGGGTTTGTGATTAGTTTCCGTTTCTTTTGGAAGATGTCAATGGAATCTTCCACCTACATAGGATTCATGGATGGTGCAAGCCGTCACACTCAGCACTCAGCCTCTGCTGCTTGGGTGATTTATACTCCTATGGGTCAGGTACTGTCTTCAAGAGGTGTATGTCTACGGCCATATTCCAACAATGTTTCTGAATATAGTGCCGTTATCGAGCTTCTACGGGATTCCATTTCACATGGCGTTCTATCTCTTGAGGTACGTCTTGATTTGGAGTTAGTAGTGTCACAGCTTAATGGTTTGTACCATGTTAGAGATCTGACGTTATTGAGAAGATTCTTACGTGTGATATTGTTAGAACGGAAATTTGATAGTATCACATATATACACATTCCAAGAAATGATAATCAAGTTGCTGACTCATATGCTAACTACGTGTTAGATTGGCATTTGTTTCATTCATAATAAATTAATCACAAACATTTTTACACATGTAAATAAATAAACCGATTACCATAAAACCTTTTATATATAAAAAAAATGTGGTAATACATAGTGTAATATAGAAAAGTGGAGCTTTCAAAGATTCCATCATATAATACACGGTCGTACAAAACATATACACTCCCAGGTGTCTAATCCTGTGGAGGCGGGGGGGTGTGATCNTACATAGTGTAATATAGAAAAGTGGAGCTTTCAAAGATTCCATCATATAATACACGGTCGTACAAAACATATACACTCCCAGGTGTCTAATCCTGTGGAGGCGGGGGGTTGTGATCATGATACATCACTATCGCTCTAGCTAGCCACTGGAATAAATGGACCCATGTGCATGGCATGCCCACCACTTGTTGTTGCATGGCCTTAGGCAAGTCCTCGACTTGTGCCATGGGAAATCTATGAGTCAGTCACACGAAGTTGGTATGAATTCTCTGGAGCGTTCACTCTGCATCCACACATGTGATGTCATCACCTCTTCCCCTCCGTCTATGACGTGGGAAGCCCTTTGGTCATCGTGGTCCCACATCTGCACATGAATGGTAGATGTCACTATGTGTTGTCACGCCAAAACATGTCTTTTTGATTTCACATAATCAAGAAAATACAAAAAAACTAAATAACTCAAAATTTTTTTGAAAAGAGTGAGAGTCGAGATTCGGTACCTATCTCTCCATATGTCGATCCTGGTGGCAATGGCATGTCCGAATCCCACTGAAAATATATCCCTCCATAGGGGTAGTCATCTATGGCAACAATATATCGTCGCCACCATGGAAAGAAGTCAGCTGGATATGGGTTGGCCACCCTACCACCCCCCAGTCTGTGCATAGCATCTACCCAACGCCGTTGGGCCAGATATCGAACCCTATGAAGAGGAACGTCAACTCTAGGGCTCAATCCTGGAACACAGTCGAAGAAAAACATGCTCAATATGCTGCTGAACCCAAAGTTTCATATCCTGCCTGCCTTACACTCACTGAGCTAGTGTTTCATGTTGCTCAGTAGTGTAGTACTCCAGTCATATATGGTCGGTCTCATACACTCCACCACATAGAACATCAGTGGCCACGAGGCCTGATGGAGTGAGGCTAAGCCTGCTATCTTTCTCAGCACCTGTATAGCATTGGTGGGGACTTGAATTCCCACCTTCTCAGTATCTGGGTAGCAGTACACAGCTACGTACTCATCGATAGTAAGCCCACCATCTAGATAGACCTGTGATAAAGTATATGTATTCCACCTCTATGGTGAGAGACATCCCATCTATCCTAAAGGACTCTGAGTTTGGATCCCAATAGTCTACCAACATCCCTAGTAGTCTTGGTTTGGCCCTCAGACCACCAAGACACCAAAACTTGTAGAGTCTGCATACTCGAAGAGCTTGTTGAGCCATCACATCAGCCCTTACAGCTTCCTCTACTTCACCATGCTCGCGCTCTCTCCATTCTAGCACCATCCTGCAAGAGAAATTGCCATATTTCCCATTAGTTTCTTATAAATTCACTTGCGCGGCGTCATACACGACTGTTTTGCAAACAGCTGCGTATGTACACGGTTTCTAGCCTCTTTTCCATGTATAGCTAGCCCTATACGTGGAAAAAGCTTCGATATCCGCGTGGGCTGCAGTGCTCATGTAGAGAGATGGCCTAAACTACCTCATTTCACCATGAAAATCAGCAAAACTTATATTAAAATGCATGAGGAGAGCATGAGTAACTACCTGGAAGAAACGGTTGTGAATTCCGCTGGCTGGATCTCCTGGAATTTGCAGTTGAAAATCAAAGCTCCAATGGGTAAAATTTTCAAATGATTTCTATTTTTTACTATTTATAGAAAATTTTTCATATATTTGAAAAAAATTTCCCCCTTTCCTATAGTTTTGACAGTTTCTAACCATTTTGGACCATTTCTAACATAATTTGGGATGTAGAAGACCATTTTTCAATGTCGTTTTAGCCATTGGATCGACCCGTTCGTACTGATCTTAGGAATAACGTCTACACTAGCATATAGGTTAGGTTCACCACCATTTACATTTTGCATGACCTTATGACCATGTCACCATGACCTTAGGTACGAACCCACTCTATTATGTCATGGAACCTTCTTGCTGCTTTAGAAGTGGCATGATGTGAGTGGTAGAGCTTCACCTTACATGGGTACCCTAGTTAGTGCCTTATTTGCATTTGGTGCCCATGCCGACATTTCCTCCTTTAGGGTGTGGGAGTCCATTGTATAGTAATTCCATGACATTTTGCAAGAGCCTCATACTCCTCTTGATCATATGCTGGCCTGTTTCCCTCTGGACTCCCCCTATGTCAAGTTGTGAATTCATTATCATGAGCTTTTACTGCCTTATTGAGCTTTATGTTGGCTCCCCTGACACTGTGTTTCAGCCATATAGCCCGATCTTGTCTCATGTCTAGCCATGCAGAGCCATTTTTTATATCCTTCGGAGCTTGATTTCCCTTTTTATCGGGAGGGGATTTTCCCCCGAGTGTCGATATCCTACACATGTATCCTTGCATTGAGCATAGGTATGTTCCACTGCTTGGAACTAGTTTTTTTTCCCTGATGACACTCGTCTCCTCCTAGTTTGTAACTATAAAGATAGTTTATTCTTTTTTCAAGCTTTTCAAATAACTAAAAAAGTCCAAAAAAAAATCAAAAAACCAAAAAGCTGGACAAGGAAAGATGTTATCTTTGGCAGCTGTCAAGTCATGTTTCCTTCAAACGGAGCACTGTATATCACATCCATTGGTTGGGTTCTAGTTTGACTTTAGGAGATGTACTCGTTTATCTAAGTTTATCTCCACTGACTGGTTAAGCTTCCAGTCCATATGGAGCCTCTATTGATGCCTCTTGTGTCACAGAGATGTCCCAGTTTGTATATCGAGTCTATGCTTCCTTCATTGAGTCACCATACGTCGTTATGCTCTTGTTTGAAGGAAGTTGAAACCTCTGTCAGCCACTCCTCAGTTATCTTGAATTTGCATGTTGGCCATTCCTGATACAGTTACTTGTTCATGCACCTTATGATCGAGTCCTTCCACATTAGATAGCTTTGCTGAGTACCTCATGTTGGATAATGGGGGATGCCTTAATACCCTCCTTCGAGCGGATTTCATCCCATCAACTTCAGATCATTTATTCTAGGATTGGAATCTAGATTCTTTTTGAGTGCCTTGAGACTTGCAGTCATCAGTGGCAGGTTCTCTCACAATCGACAGTTTCTTGGGAATACATCAATGTCCCTTGATCGATGGATTCTTTCAAGTGTTTGACCTCAACACATCTATTCACACTTGTTAGTTTGCACTCTAGTACCTTGGTTCCCATTTTCATTATCGGTGGGTAATATCGCATATGTTAACGATATACATCAATGACCGGTAATCAGACGATGGACTACTATGTTCGACCTCAACACCTCTATTCGCATAGTAGGACATGTACTCATATCAGTTTGTGTAGAAGACCTTCCAGATTGGTGGCATCTCTTATATGATACCTCCTTGATCGTGCCAGTTTTCATGAGATTTCAGCTCTCATGACTTGATACCAGTATATGACAAATATTTCCAGCCACTATGGAGATCTTGATCGATTATATATCTTCAGCCATTTTGGAGATCATGGTCCTTTATATATCTTCATCATGGAGATTCTGATCTATGTATATTGTATGTGGCGATGACCACATATGTGATATCATTTATTATGCCTATTCATGGCCATTGTACTCTTATGTGTCCGCGATTGCTATATGTACTTGCATTTATATGTAGAGTTGTATTATTGTACTATGCTGATTGGGTGGCTGGTCTTCCATTTGGGATCCTTCATCACTCCACTTTTGGGATGGAATTATAATGTATTTCGGCCATCGTATGACCCCTCTGACCTCACACATTAGGGGCCATGTTTTATAGCGGATTTCACCACTCTAGGTGAATCACACTTTGTATGGCCTTCCCCTGTCCCGCTGTAGACTCTTTAGACCCCATGGACTATCTTTTATCCTTTGATGTTTCCTTGATCATCCCTAAAACTATATGAAAAATGATATACGTGGCTTTTTACCCGATAACCACATACATCGGGATGTGTGCATAATCCAAATCCTTTTGGAGTTTTCCTTGACATGGATCCGACTCATTCGACTCCTGGCCTTCCATATGCCTTGAGATCGCTCGGATTCAACCCTTCATTATCCCTTGTGAAGCTATATAAGGAACCCCTTGGTACATTGAAGGCATATAGAGAGATTGAAAGCAAAGAAACTATAGTCCATTGTTTCCGAAATTTGTACTTGAGTCTGCATCCCTTTGTCCCTTTGGAGCACTGTTGTGCTCTTCCCAAGCTTGCCTTTTGCTAGTGAGCTTGCTATCGTGAGATGGAGGATTGAGGTGGTGGAGGCCCAAGTGGGGGATTCAGTTTCTCCGGTTCACAGACATGCCATCAGAGGGTGTATCTATCTTGTAATCTCTGATTTATATTAATAAGAACTATCTTTTCCTATCCAATGATGTGTATTTGATTGAATGTTGTATCCATTGGAATATGTCAAATGCTTTTACATTATTGATTATATATGCTTGAATAGATCTAACACCATGATATATAGTATGCTTGTATTGTTTACTTGTTGTTGAGGAAGTATTATATCAATTCAAGCTGAAGATTGGAAAGCTCAATGGGGATCTACTTCAACCGTCTGGAATAAGGTACGAGGTCTGATCCTTTAGTGTTAGACATTTTATTTCTATTGCATATTGGGAGAGATTGATTTCTAGAGTCAAAGTTGTCTATTGTGGTACCCCAAGCCATAGGAATTTCTCTCCGTAACACCATATCTATTTCCAATATGGCTACCCCTCAATTGACCAAGATGGAAAGGATCCTGGTATCTAGGTATGCACCCCTAATTTTTCCAAATCCTCTTGTAGCCATGCCTACTAGGGATTACCTCAAGTTTATGCCTAACTTTACAGGGGAAGGGGATTTCACTGCTGAAGAACATCTAGAGGCTTTTTATAGCTATGCTGAAAATATAAATATAGAACAATAATATGTATGGACCAGAGTTTTTGTGCAAAGCCTAGATGGCGAGGCTAGGAAGTGATTTAAAGAACTACCTGCTAGGTCAATGGCAGGCATAGAGGCCCTGGATGACATTTTCCTAAAGCATTGGGGAGAGAGGAGAGACCACCTCTACTATATCACAAAATTTAGCAACCTGAAAAGAGAAAATGGTGAGTCTGTCTCCAACTTTACCAAGAGATTCAACAACATGTACAACAAGATCCCCATTGAGATTAATCCCACCGGTACCTCAACTATGATAACTTATGCAAATGCCTTTGACTTTGACTTTTGCCTACTTCTCAGAGAAAGGAGGTCTGCCTCATTATCACTCATGCAGGATGCTTCCCTAGAGGTAGAGTCAAACATTCTGGCATCTCAGAAGGTCAAAGGGAAGGTAGACAGGAGAAAGTAGCCATCAGACTACAGTGGGGCTTCGGCATCAAAGAACAATATTGAAAAAATGACCAAACTTTTAGATAACCTGACTGCTAAAATGTCTAAATTAAATGACCAAGGACATCCCCCGATGAGGAGTAAAGGGCCAAGTGACTTTGCTCCTCGAAACCCAAATTTTGTCCCTTATAGAAGAGAAAACCCCCTCTGTTCAGATTCTCAAAAGGGAGAGAAATCAAGGAGAAGACCAAAGGATAAAAGATCCATTTCAAAATGTTGTACTAGAAGAAGGGTCAGAATTCATTGAAGAAGAAGGAGAAGCTAAAGACAATATCCACTACATGGAGGATGGGGTGGACTATTCTTTTCTGACACAGGTAGAGTACAAAGAATCCCTGATTGATGAGCAGATCACTAAAGAGGCTGTCCATCAGGCTGATGATCAGGGAGGTTACCAATTGAGGTCTAGGTTGGTTGCTCCACTCAAAAAGAATGTTGTACTCGTCAAGCAGCATGTTGTACCTGCTAGAAAGGTTGTTGTTTTACCGAAGAAAGTAGTTATTCCATCCAAAGCATTGCATAAACTAGCACCTTCAGCCACACCTGATCAAGTCCAACTCAAACCTACAGCTCATGAGTAAGGTTTCCAGATAAGCTGCATTATTCCTTCAACCTTGAGTCTGAAATTCAAAAATTCAAAATCCGTTTCCCTTTAATTGAGTTGATGAAGATTGATGCATTTAGAACCTCCATTCTGAATTCCCTTCAGCCCAAGGTGCACATTGACACTGACTTTGTGAACCTGCAAGAGGAAAATCCTATTGTAACCTTGGGCCCCATGATTGAAGACCTAAAGGACTCTTTCCCACCATTCTATATATCCTTGAACATCCATGATAAAATCCTCCATAACTGTTTGCTGAATTTAGGATCCCCTCATAACTTAATGCCAAAGGCTATGATGGATGAGATCCGCCTCAGCATTATCAAGCCCTACCATGATTTATTCTCCTTTGACTCTAGGAAGGTCAAGTGCTTGGGCCTCATCAAAGACCTTGCTGTAAACTTAACTCAGCTGCCATCAAAAAGTGTAATGATGGACATCGTAGTGGCTGATATTCCTCCAAAATTTGGCCTTTTGCTATCCCGGTCATGGAGAAAATGATTGGGTGGAACCCTTCAGACGGATCTCACATACGCCACCATTCCCATGTTTGGAGGAGAAACTAAGAGACTGTATAGGGAAAATCAGCTAGCATACATTATAAGCAAGGAGAGTCGCTGAGTAAATCACCCCATCTATGTTGTGGACATTGATTTTGGATCTTGCATCTTGCAAATAGATGATAATAAGCTAACATCAGTTCAGCTCACCGAGCGCACCCATCTGTAGAGTGAAGAAGTCACAACAACGATCTGGACCATGTATTTTGATGGGGCAAGTGCTAAAAAATTAGCATGTGCAGGGGTCATGTTGATCTCCCCATCTAAGGAGAACATTCACATATCGTATAAGCTCAATTTCAAAACCACAAACAACATAGTAGAACATGAAGCCTTGCTGATGGGAGTTAAAGTGGCCAAGGAGATGGGGATCATGTGCATGAATATTTTTGGGGATGCAGACCTCATCATGCAGCAGGTCAACAACACTTTTTAGATGAAAAATATTTGACTAAAGGCCTATGGAGACGAGGTATGGAAACTCAGAGACTCATTTATGTTTTTTGAACTGTCATATATTCCTAGAGATTTGAATCACCTGGATGATTCCCTGGGTGTCTCTGCAAGTCTGTTTGTTCCTCCTTTACCCCCTAGGCTCAGCTATGATGTTCAGGTTCAAGTACAGACCCTCTCTGCCAGACAATGTAAAATTTTGGAGGGTGTTTGAAAATGATGGGGAGCTTAGTAAATTCCTTTAGTTAGTGGATGAATTCTCTGACATACACTTAGACCAAGAAAACCTTAACCTGGAGGAATCCAAGCAGCTCAAGCTAAAATATAAAGTGACTAAGCATGATATCGTCCAATTGCCTAGCAACCACATACCCCAAGGTCTAGTACCACTGGAAGAACTGTTTGATCACAATGATGTCCCTTTCAATCCTACTAAAAGGGAGCTAGATCCTGCTATCCAAGAGTACAACATAGGCAGCCAGAGCCATCCAAAACTAATAAATCTATCCACTGGGCTGACTGCTGAATAGAATTCTGAATATTGCAGCTTGATAAAAGAGTTTGCTGATGTCTTTGTATGGGAGTATAGTGACCTAAAAATGTATGACACCAACATCATCCAGCATAGGATTCCTTTGGATAACGACACCATTCCTTTCAAACAGAAGCTGAGACCCATGAGCCCTCTTTTATTACCAGTGATTGAGAAAGAGATCCACAAACTCCTCAAATCCAAGATCATAAATCCCATCAGGTATTCCCAGTGGATTGCAAATCTAGTAGTGGTAAGAAAGAAAAATGGAGAAATCAAGTTGTATGTGGATTTTAGAAACCTAAACAAATGTTCCAAAAAAGACAACTATCCACTGCCCAAGATGGAACATCTGCTGCAGAGAGTCTCGGGGGCTAGGGTCATGTCCTTCCTTGATGGCTTCTCTAGATACAACCAAGTGGTTGTGCACCCACATGACTAAGAGAATACTACCTTTACCACCGCATGGGGCACCTTCATGTATGCTAAAATGCCATTTGGGCTAATGAATGTTGGGGCTACTTTTCAGAGAGCTATGGACCTAGCTTTTGTAGGGATAAAAGATAAATATGTGTTGATATATTTGGATGACTTAATAGTTTACTCTCACAACCATCATGACCACTTGCAGCATTTGAGAAAGGTATTTTTGAAGTGCAGAAGGTATGGAATATCACTAAACCCCAAGAATTCCCAGTTTGCACTCAATGAAGGAAAGCTCCTAGGATGCATAGTCTCAGCTGAAGGTGTAAATATTGATCTAGTAAGAGTAGAGGCGATTCAGCAGCTGTCAATACCAAGGTCAAAAAGAGACATTCAGTCCTTTTTAGGCAAGATAAACTTTGTCAAGAGATTCATTCCAAATTTCTCCGAGCTGGTAAAGCATATAACAGTCATGCTAAAAAGGGATGCAGAAATCAAGTGGACCGACCAGGCAAGAAATTATTTTGAAGAAATTAAGAAAGCCATCATGGAGGCCCCAACCCTGATTAGTCCCAACTACACCCAGGGTTTTTACATTTTCTCTTTTGCATCTTATGACAAAGTGGTAGCTGTACTTTTACAAAAGACTGATGAAGGTCTTGATCATCCAATTGCTTTCTTCAGCAGAACCTTGAGAGATGCTGAGCTAAAGTATGACCCAATTGAGATGCAGGCTTATGCCCTCATAAAATCTTTGAAAAACTTCAGAATCTACATTCTCCATGCAAAGATCATTGCGTATGTCCCTTCAGCTACTGTGAAGGATTTTTTGACTCAGCCTGACATTGATGGGAAGAGAGCTAAGTGGATTGCCAAAATCATTGAGTTCGATGTAGAGGTGAAACCCACCAAGTTGGTAAAAGGATTAGGTCTGGCCAAACACATGGCCAAAGAAAACTGTGATTTGCTGGGAATGAATTTCACATATGTCAGGTCAGCAAAGGTGCATACTATGGTGGGAACTAAAACAAAGGAAAATCAAGATCATAATAATAGTCCAGTAGTAGATGAGAACATATCTTCATGTGAGTGGTACTCAGGTATCATTCATTTTTTGCTAAAATTAGAAGTTTCTCCTGATCTTACTTTTAACCAAGCACAAGCTCTTAAATTGAAATCTATTAAGTTTTGCATAATTGACAAACTGTTGTACTGGAGGGATCAGTCTAGGATTTTGTTAAGGTGTCTAGATAAATAGGAAGCAGAACAGGTCATGCATTACTCTCATTCCAGTACATGTGGAGGCCACCACTATTGGAAAAATAGAGCCCACGAGATATTAAAAGCAGGGTACTATTGGCTAGTCATTTTTGCTGATGTATGCATTTTTGTAAGGGCCTGTGACCAATGTCAAAGATTTGAAGGGAAGTAGTAGCTCAAATCCTTTCCCCTTAGGCTTGTTACAGTGAATGGGCCTTTCCAGCAATGAGGTATGTGTTAACACCTCTATTTGAGCTAGGAAAATGAGACCATGGTAGAGACAAGATAATATTTTTTAAGTACTTTGGTCAAAAGGTATAATATATAAGTGGGATAATAGTCTAAATGTCGATCAGATTGCCAGAGATCCTAGGCCACGAGGATGGAAAGAAGAAAATTAGTGGCTAATGATCCCTCTGCCCTTCAAAACATGCGAGGGGGATAAGAGAAGTTAGACCCTTTAACCTGCTGCACAGATCAAAGTTTGTGAAGTGGTCCCAAGCAGATCCACGGTGCACAATAGATCTTCCCTGTGAAAGCACGCGTCAGTTAAGGAAAGGGAGGCTGGCGGAACCATGAATAATCCTCTCGATCCGACGGTGGGGGACAGAATCACATCACATCAATGGATGTGATTGATTCCATAAACCAGAAACCGCGCGGAAGATAAGCTCAAAGCGTCCGGCGGAATGGGTATGTGGTGGTCAACCCGACGACTGAAGATCAGAGGCAGAATAGATCGACGGCCATTATGGAGTCTGCGGAGTGAAATCACACGAAGCATAATCCCTAAGGCGTCCAGCAAAATGGGTATGTCTCGGATAATCGGATGGCCGAGGATTAGCAGTGGAGTGGATCGACGGCTATTACGGATTCCGGAGATCGAACATGCATGACGGATAACCCCGAACTGCCCAGCGGAATTAGGTACATGGATGATGATCCGACGGTGCATGATTAAAGGCATATACCATCGACGGTTAGAAGCAATTCCGCTGATCAAAATTGCTTGATGGTTAAAGTGGAGAAGCCCAGCGGAATTCGGTGGGCGCCACATGATCCAACGGCCCACCTGTAAAGATGTATCAGATCGACGGATGAGGGTGAGTCCAGGACTCAGAGTTGCACGATGGTTAAAGTCGAAAGGCTCAGCGGAATGTGCAACGTGGCATTTGATCCAACGGTGGAGGATGAAGGCACATTACATCTACGGTCATGAGCGATTCTGGGATGGAGACTTGCACGGTGTTTATCGCCAAGGCACTTGACGGAAAAGGATACGTGACACAAGATCCTAGGGCCAAGAATTTGCAAAGGATCAGATCAACGGTGGGTAATGGATCCAGAGAAGAAAGATGTGCGATGGATAGTAAGTGGTAGTTGCGGAGAATAAATGATCTTCCACGTGGAAAATGATGATAGGCTCTGGGAATAAAAAGGCTAATAAAAGCGAAGGGTTGACCTCTATCATTGTTATTTTATTCGCTCGGGACCAGTGAAAAGGACAGGCCTGTCTCGAATCTTCCATCTGTCAGTTTTCGGCTCCTATTCATCAAGTGCAGACAAGCTTCGAGCATGCGCCGCCACAGTAAACCAGGTAACACTGAAGCCCAGTAATTCTGTAATTCTTCCTACAAGTTACCAGTGTGAAATTCAGTAATGGACCGGAGAAAAGAGGTTCAGGTGTCGGGTCAAGTTGTAGACGATAAGGAAGAGTTCCTAGTTGATAGAGATAGGAATGTCTGTGACCCCTTCCTCTCTGTGGGAAGCGTGTCTGACAGTAAAGAAAGGTTGTGGTATCACCACTCGCAGGGGAACGATGTGCTAAATGTGTACAGGTCTTTCCTATACTATTTCGCCATTGAGCAAACCCTCCACTTTCCAGAATTCGCAGAATGGTGTTCCTTAAATTATTCTCCGTCTCAAAGAGTTATTGTCAGTCGGTCTGCGTCCAAAGTATTATGTAGAGTCGACGCTGTGGTCATTCGAGAATTCCTTAGTTTGTCGGAAAAGTACCCAGACAGCCATGAAGTTATAAACGAGTCAATCCTGGTCGAGTTGTATAAGAAGTTCGAAGCCGAAACCTGCTGTAAGTTCTTGTCGAGCTTGTTAAAAGATGGTCAGTCTATAGATGGTGTATCCATACGCTACCCTGTGCATATGTTCAAGAGTGAAGTTCAATTGGTCATTTCTTTGGTATGTCAAGTACTAGGTCTAGATGAGGATTGTCATGTGGGTGAGGTCGTTCTTGGATTTTTGTTGAGAATGAATTCCTCCGTTCTTGAGTCCCAGTCAACCCCGGTTTTTAGTTTAGACGAATACCTGGCTGAGTCAATTCACCTTCAGCTAAGCGAGTTCCCCAAGGTCCGGTTTTTCAGGTTCCAGATTTATTTGCTTAATATGATTCTGTGTTCTAATGTCTCAGAGTTGAAGTTCCTGAGTACCCTATGTTCCCCTGATTTACCTAATCAAATCAGCATGATCGAATTTGCCAGTTCGATCATGTCTAAGATATACAAAATGCTATTCGATGAAGAATTACACTGGGTCCTAGATGAAATGAGAAGCTTGATGTAGTCCTCGCCAGAAGAGCAGGTTGGAGATTGGTTTTTGTACAGAGATCACACCGTGTTGAGAATATATGGCTTCACAGGTCAGCCTTATAGGCTACCTTCCTTTTTGACCCCTAGAATATTCGCATTGGAGTTCATGCGACAGAGATTGTTGTCCGAAGAGGAACATTTTTGTGCCTTCAAGAAATCTTCGAACATCAAATTTCCGGTTAAGGTTGGAACCTTCATTTTTAAAAGCAAGGGTACCTTGGTTTTTATAGAAAATTTCCTAGAAAATATGGAGTTCATTAAAGAGTCAAGTGTGAATTACGACCCCCACCAAGTAATTTCATTGAGAAAACAAGCTAACAGGAATAAACCCTTTGAGCATGAAGCTGTTGAGGGGTTAGCTGAGATGGCTAATTTACTGCATTTTACTGATGAGACCAAGTCCGATGAGGAGACACATCCTGCACCTGGTACAACAATCCAAATCTCCGAAGGTGTCAGTGGTGCAGTCAAGAGGAGTTTGTCTGATGCTGATAGTATGGAAATAGATGACGAGGCTTCCCGTAAAAAGGCAAAGATACTCGAGGGTAGCGAGACCGTAGATGGTGAGGCTTTGGGTGTGTTCAAAAAAGTTTCCCTAGTCCCCAGGAAGGTAGTACAGATAAACCAAGTTTCTTTTAAAAGTTTAGAAGGTGACATAGATAGCCCAGACTCCAGTCCCTTGTTTAAATCTAAAGAGCAGCTCAAGAGCAGCTACATGGAAAAGAGAAAGCAGTCCCTGGAGGAAACGAGAAGTCTGCTACCAAGGGTAAGAAGCTTGTGCAATTCCAAAATGTCTCTAGTTTCGGCTAGAGATGCTGAGAAAAACACTTTTAAGATGGCCATAGTGAATGATAAAAATATGTCTGAAATAGAAGTCAGGCTGGACAAAATCAGCACCCCTGACAAAATTCAGCTGCATAAACAAACAAGTGACATCCTCTACTCAGATTTATTGCAGGCCATGGTGAGGATAAACAAATTACAGGTGTTGGTAGACAAATTGGAAGTCCAGTTAAAGCACGAGAAAGTGGAAAATAAGGAAAATGTTATTCAGGTCAGAAAACTACAAGCAGATCTTGCTAGCTCAGACAATACCCAGGCTGTCAAAAAGTTGCTAGAAGAGAAAGATAACGCGCTCCAGGTTTTGAAGAAGAGGTTGAAGATGCCAGGCTCAGAACATGTCCAATCAACTGAACTGCTAGCCCTCCATGAGGAGAAAGATAGAATCCATCAGGAGATGATGGAATACAAGGGAAAAGCTGGAGAGCTCCAAGAGGAAAATAATAGGTGGGAAGCCGAGAGGGAGGAGTTGCTATCCCAAATCTCCGTGTTGAAGAAATATCAGACTGAAGAAAACGAGATAATGGATGGGCTAATGAGCCAAACCCCTGCCGGTGATGACTTATCTATTGTAGGCATCCAGAAGCCATTAGCTGATTTATCTGAAGGAGGAAGCAATTAAGGAGTTGAAGACTGAGAATGAAAAGATGAAGGCCGAATTAACTAAGGTAAATGAAAACAAAAAACAGATCTTGCAGGAGAAGCACCAATTACAAAAAAAGATTGATGAATTGAAAGAAAAATGCATCAGGAAAGGCCCTCTTCAGGGGGCGAAGCATATTATCTGGGATATCCTGACCATAGAAATCACCAAATTCTAGCATTACTTGAGTTTTATTGATGATTTGTATACAATGACAGAGTTGGCCCAACAAAGACTGCAACTGGTAAATGAACACATGGCAAGAAGGCCCCTCACTACAGCTCAAAATTCATTAAATTTTCTGAATTCCCTAACACACCAAAAGCTGCACGACATGGGCATAAAGGACAGAATCTCAATAGTGCTATCGACGAAGAAGATTATCAACAAACACCATTTAATGAAGATTGTCCTGGATAAGTCAGAAGAATTGTGTGCGTAGGTAAATAAGTTCAGACAGGAGTTCAAAGGGCTATTCGAAGAGGGATTACTGTGCTTCTTGGATGAAGCAGGCAAGATACTCCCGCCTGAACATTATCACCACCTGCTTGTCCGGGCTCGTATGGACCATGCGAAATTTAACAGCTTGGAGAAGAACCTGATAGGACAAACCATCATAGACATGTTAGCAGAAGATTTTGAAATCCTGCAGAAGTTCGTCGTTATCAGAGCCAGATTGCCCAAGAAATATTACGAAGCATATATGGAGCTCAAGGTAGCTATTCGGGAGATGATGGAGAGTGACACCCGAAGTTCGGAGCAATGGAAAGCTATAGAGAGGTTTGGGAAAACAAGGTATATTCCTCCCCCCTAAGAACAGGTGTCAAGTGTTGAAGAGATGATGAGAAAAAGACGTGGAGCTGTTGGGGCAAAGATTCGGAGCTGATTGGGTAAAAGACGTGGAGCTGTTGGGGCAAAGATTCGGAGCTGATGGTGCAAATTTTGTTATCTAGCTGATTTGTACTTAGTGGTCTGTTAGGAATGGAGTTGTAACAACTTCCTAGTGGTGTAGGAAATTCAGTTACAAACTCTAATTTACACCGACCATTCTGTTATTGATCTGCTGGAGGTAGACTTATTTTTTAATCTATATATTTGTATCTTTTTATGAGATGGGGGTTGGAACCCATCGAATGAAGTAATTTGTGGAGAACATATCTGTCTTATTTTTTGAATACCAAAATGAATGCATGAGAGTTCTTTTTCAGAGATTCATGTATCATTGACGTTGCTGTCCGTGCTCTCTTTCTCTGTGTGATTGTAATTTTTCGTGTGTAACACTCCGTTCTATTTTTCTTTCGTATCTGGAACATAGTGTTTGATGATTAGAATTCATATACTTATGCTCTATTCATCGTTTCAGGTATTATATGATATTTATTCTACTAAAGTTGATATGGCATTCGTCTTAGACGCTCTGTATTGATGGGTTGTTCCCTCGTCTCTTCTATTTCACCTTGACAAATGAAATGACTGCAATTATGTGATTATCTTGCCTTTGAAAAATCCTGTGTATGCATTTTGGGGATCTTTTTATATGTATATGACTACGTTGCCCAATGGATATGTGATTGTTTCAACCAAATAAATAAACCTTTAAATATTGTTACCATTTAGTCTTGCAAAGTTGTAAAGTTCAAATTGAGAGATCCCTCTCTGGAAGAGAATACCAATATCTCTCCTAAAGTGGTTTTGCTGTTACCTCGGGATCTACCTTTTCACAACCTGGGTACATTCTGAGTGCTAACAAACTGGCACCGTTGCCAGGGACGAAAGTGCATATCTGCCCCAGGAGAACGACAAAGATCGAGAGAGATTTCTGTGGGCAAGCAAGAATTTCAAAAAGAAAAGAAGGTTGTGTATTTGCCCTAGCGACTTCACTGTGAAATTGCTTCAGAATTCAAGAGCAGCATCCTGTCTTCCAGAAGACACACACGAGGTAACTCTGATACCGAAATTTTGAAAAGTTTTGAGAATCTAGAAAAATTGTTTAAAAGAAGGAATAAAGAGAAGGTAGATTTTCCTTTGTTAAGCCCATCATCACCACCACAGTCTCATATTAATCCCGCATGGGAAATCAATACTGTGTAGACGCCATTGAGAACTAAATCTGAACCCAACCTAAAAAATGCTGAGTCCAATCCTTGTAGGTTGAGAGCCAGGTCTGAATCCGACCTCAAAAATATTAAGCCCAATCCTGGTGAGTTAGAGTCCTATTTGTTAGATTCCCTCTGGGAAGACTTACGACAAACCTCTAAAGCTGAAACAACCACCTCTGAGCATTCTCAAAGTACTGCAGTCCCTGTGAACCCACCTAGACCAATGGCTGCTAGATTTGCTCCTTTGCGTCTCCCTGCTGCGTTGCACGACCTCCCCCAAAATTATTCTCAGAGAATATCTTTGTTTGATGGGGAAGGGGATATAACCTCAAAACAACATGTTGCCAAGTTTGAAGACTTCATTGACTTGGAGGAAGTAGACTATCCTGATGTCAAAATGCGGTTAATTGCCCAAAGTTTGTCTGGGGAGGCAAAAAAGTGGTTTAAGGACCTTCCACCTAGGTCTATCGTGAATTTTCAGGCTTTTCAGAACGCATTTTTGGATAGATGGGATGATAAACTGAATCCCCTGCAGCTTCTATCTCAGTATAATGGTCTTAAGAAAGGGGGTTTTGAGTCTGTCCATGAGTTCTCGAGTAGGTTCATGAGGGCTTATAATTCTATCCCGGAAGATATAAAGCCTTCTCCTGCAACTGCTAAACTGCATTATGCTGGAGCTTTTGATAATGATTTTGCATTCTCCTTGAGGGAGAGAAAATCGGCAACTCTTGCTGCCATGTTTACGGATGCCCTAGAAGTGGAAGCTAACATGATGGCTAGTGGAAATGTCAAGCATAGAGATATGGATAGGAGGAGGAAAGAAGAAAATGTACCTTCTACTTCATCTTCCTCTGCAGATGCTAAGTTTGAGATAATGCTGAAGACTATGGAGAAGTTGATGGATAAGTTAACCATGGATGCTAGGCCTTTCAATACAGAGCAAGGAGATCCCTAGATCAGGAATCCAAACTTCAGAAGACCAAATCCCCCTGTTCCCCGTCAAAATAGACAGAGAGACCAGAAAAATCCAAGAAACCAAGAAGAACTACCCATCCGCCCACCTTTTCCTGAAAATTATGTTGGTGATGAGGAAGATCCCCCTAAGAATGAGATTCATTTGTTTGGAGAGAAGGATTTTGAAATATATCTTATTCAAGAGAAGCATAATATGTTTGCGTAGCAGGATGTAAATGAAGAGTTTGAAAATGAACTATATCAAAGAGGTTATTTGCATGCGATGGATGATGTCCAAAGGAAAATGAGACTAAGAAATAGAGATGTCCCTATAAATAAAGGGAAGGCAAACCCAAATCAGCCTTCCTCTAGTTCTTTGAATGGAGAAAAGGGGAAGGATGTACCGAAAGAGTCCTTTGTGAGTAGAGAGGTTGACAATGATGCACAAGGGGATAAAGTAATAAAGAAGGCGACTCCGGTTGAGGTGGAAAAGACTAGTGCTGGTTTTAACTTGCAAAATGAGATGTCTAAACTAAAGATATTTGTTCCCTTTAATGAGTTATTGAGAAACACTGAATAGAGAGATACTATTTCAAAAATGGTCAAAGACCAAGGTGAAGGGTAGTCTGACATTTTAAATTTGAATGATGATAATCCTGCTATCTCATTTGGATCAAAAGCTGAAAATTTAGAGGGTGAAGAGGTGCCTCCTTTCTACTTGAGTCTAAAGGTGCTTGACAAAGTGGTCCACAATGGCATGTTGGATTCTAAGGCATCACATAATCTGATACCCAAAGGAGTGGTAGAAAGTTTAGGATTGGAGGTAACAAGGCCCTATAAAGATCTGTACTCTTTCGATTCCAAGAAGGTGAAATTCCTGGGACTAAAAGGACATGGTGGTAACCCTGAACAAACTACCTTCTAAGACCATAGTCATGGATGTAGTAGTGGCAGACATCCCACCCAAATTTGGGGTATTGTTGTCAAGATCTTGGACTTCCAAGCTGAAAGGTAGCTTGTAGATGGACATGTCATATGCTACCATTCCAGTTCCAGATGGGAGCAGAAGGTTGTATAGTGAAAAGAGAACTCCTTATGTGGTTAGCAGCCAAGATAAGCCCGAAGTTCATCATATATATGCTGTTGACACTGATTTGGGATCTTCCATTTTCTTTAATGACACTGCCCCACATGATTTGGAAGCTGTTTTACAAAAGAAATCTGAAGAACAGGAGAAGTCCGAGGAGAATAAAGAAAAAGATGTTTTGGAACAGCAATCCCTGGAAAGAAAACAAAAAAAAGAAGGCCAATGGATCATGTATTTTGATGGATCTGTTACGAAGGTTGGTGCTGGGGCTGGTGTCTACATCATTTCTCCTATTCATGATTTCAAAGATTTGTCATACAAATTGTTGTTTGAATGCACTAATAATGTAGCAGAGTATGAGGCCCTGTTATTAGGGCTACATGCTTTGAAATATCCAGGGGCTCAGAGGGTCAAGATCTTGGGAGACTCTGATTTGGTGATAAACCAAGTAAATGAGAGTTATCAAACCAAGCATCCTCGGATGAGGGCTTACAGAAATGAAGTATGGGATATGCTTGGAAACTTCTTTACAGAGCATGCAATTCAGGTGGTTCCCAGGGTTGACAATATGGTGGATGATTCCTTAGCAGTATCCGCTGGAAAATTTGAAACCCCAATGATCAGTCAAGAGGAATACCAGGTGGAGATTTTGAACAGACCTTCTATCCCCAACAATTACAAATACTGGTAGGTGTTCGAAGATGATATGTAGATCCTAAGATTTCTAGAGTTGTCTGGGGAGTTTGTGAATACTCAGGTTGAAAATGAGAATGGTAATGATAGGACCCTCGAAGATGACGAAGAAGTTGAATTAGACGAAGATGCTAAGAAGTTGAGGAAAACCTTGGGAGGTAAAGATATCATCCAGCTCAAAAACAATTTCATACCAAGATACCTGATCCCTTTAGAAAGACTCTTTGATCAGAATGATGTTGCCAAGAACCCCAAAGTGAAACCGGTTGGTGATGCAGTTGAAGATAAAAATATTGGCACTGAGGAAAATCCTAAAATCATAAAACTATCCAAGAAGCTACTTGAAAAAGAGAAAGGGGAGTATGTGGAATTGATGAAAAGGTACACAGATTTGTTTGCCTGGAGTTATGAAGACCTCAAAGAATATGATACGTCTATCATACAGCACACTATTCCTATAAATCCTGGAGAGAGGCCTTTTAAACAGAAGCTCAGGAGGATCAACCCTAAATTGCTCCCTATCATTGAGAAGGAAATAAAGAAGTTGTTTGAGGCCAAGATTATTGTAGTGCTTCATTTTCTAAGTGGGTTGCCAATTTGGTCCCTGTCAGAAAGAAGAGGGGAGAGATAAGGCTGTGCATAGATTCTCACAATTTGAATAAAGTTTCCATGAAAGATAACTACCCCCTACCCAAGATGGATCACATGCTGCAGCAAGTGGTAGGAGTTGAAAGGATTTCGATGCTGGATGGCTTCTCTGGGTATAACCAGATCAAAGTGTTACCAGAAGATCAGGAGAAGACTCCCTTTACTACACCATGGGGCACTTTCATGTATGCAAAGATGCCTTTTGGTTTAATGAATGCGGGAGCCACTTTCCAGCGAGCTATGGACATCGGTTTTGCGAGGGAAATTGGAGTTTTTGTGGTGATCTACATGGATGATATCACAGTGTACTCTAAGTCTGACAGAGAACACCTGCATCATCTTGAGAAGGTTTTCATGAAATGTAGGAAATACGGTATATCTCTGAATCCGAAGAAATCTAATTTTGCATTAGAGGAAGGAAAGTTGCTAGGCCATATAATATCCAAAGATGGCATAAAGATTGATCCTGAGAGAGTAAGTGCAATCCTGAAAGTGGGAGAGCCTAGAAGCAAAAAGGAAGTACAGTCTTTTTTGGGACAAGTAAATTTCTTAAGGCGATTTATACCAAGCTTTGCTGAGATTTTGATGAATATTACTAATATGTTGAAAAAAGGTCATGAAATGAAGTGGAGTGCAGAAGCCAAGGAGTCATTTTGGGGAATCAAGAAAGCAATTTCAGAAGGCCCTGTTTTGGTAAGTCCAAATTTTGCCAAAGAATTTTCAATATTCTCCTATGCTTTGGAGCATACTATAGCAGCAGTACTATTGCAGAAGAATGACGAAAACTAGGAACAACCTATAGCTTTCTTCAGTAAGATACTCTGGGATGGAGAATTGAAATATGACATCATGGAAAAGCAGGCCTATGCTTTAATTAAAGCATTAAAAGATTTCAGAGTGTATGTTCTACATTCGCATGTAATTGCACATGTCCCAACCGCTGCCGTGAAAGCTATTTTGACTCAACCAGATCCAGAAGGCAGGAGAGCGAAATGGATAGCTACCTTATTGGAATATGACCTAGAGATAAAGCCCACGAAGTTGATCAAAGGACAAGGATTGGCAAAGATGATGACAAACTCAAATTGTGAATCTCTCCAAATAAATCTCTTATCTCATCAACCTGATCAGTTGGATGCAGATATAGAAGTGATGGTTGATTTTGTAACTTCTCCATGGTATTCTGATATTGTATTTGTCCTCCGCAATCTGCAAGCACCAGATGGATTAAGTAAATCAAGAGCTAGATCTGTGAAGTTGAAATCTTCCAAATTTTGTATCATAAATAAATACCTCTATTGGAAAGACCATGGAGGGGTTCTGTTAAACTGTCTCTTGGAGGATGAGGCCCAGCAAATTACAAGAGAATTTCACAGGGGAGACTGTGGGGGACATCATTCCTGGAAGGTGACAGCCAACAAAATCCTAAGAGCTGGTTATTATTGGCCTACATTGTTCTCAGATGTATATAAAGAAACCAGCAAATGTCATCAATGCCAAATTTTTGACGGTAAGAGAAAAGTATTACCTCTTCCTCTGAATCCAATAACAGTAGAGGCACCTTTCCAGCAATGGGGTTTAGATTTTATTGGAGAAATAAACCCCAATTCATCAGGTCAGCATAGGTGGATTTTGACAGCTACAGATTATTTTACCAAATGGATAGAAGCAATTCCTACCAGGAGGGCCACTGAAAATGTAATCATGGAATTTCTTGAAGAGAATATACTGGCCCGATTTGGATTTCCAAAAAGGATAGTAACAGACAATGCCGCTACTTTCAAGTCCAGGAAAATGATAAATTTTTGTCATAAGTATCATATAAGTCTAAATCATTCAACAGCCTATTATCCTCAGGGGAATGGGTTGGCCGAATCCTCAAACAAAAGTCTAGTAAGGATCATCAAAAAGTTGTTGGAGGAGAACAAGAGATCCTGGCACACCAAACTCAAATATGCTCTATGGGCTGACAGGATTAGCTCTAAAAGGGCAATTGGCATGTCCCCTTTCCAACTGGTATATGGAACTGAAGTAATCTTTCCGTCATCATTAGGGGTCCCAGTGATGAGATATTTCCAAGATCAGCAAGAAGAGCCAAACCACATACAGCGAAGGATAAATCAGTTCATTGAGCTAGACGAACGACGGTACAAGGCCTATAGTAAAGTACAGTCACATCAAGAGAAAATGAAAAGTACTTTTGACAGAAGAGTCAAAGAAGAATAGTTTCAGATCGATGACCTGGTTCTGAAGTGGGATGCCCCTAATGAAGAAAAGCATGGAAAATTTGACCCTATGTGGGTTGGACCTTATGTTGTTGCTAGGTACAGAGGCCAGAACGCATTTTTGCTGGAGTATACAAATGGGGTTCCTCTTGAGAGCAACCCTGTCAGTGGGAGGTATCTGAAGCATCGACTATCCTAAGGGAGGAAGGTAAAACCTGTATTATATACTGTACATATTTTATTTTACAAGCCAATAAGAATGGTAAATCGAAGATGTTTGGAGCTTGCAGTGAAAGCCCCAAAAATTCAGTGGGCGTACCCCCCTTTTTTCCTCAAAAATACATAAAAATGATATATGTACAAAAAACAAAAATGGGTTTTTTGGGAATTAGTATGCAAAGTTAGAAAGCAGGCACCTGGTCTACGAGTTCTTTGATACCTCACAGGGAGGATATCATCCCCAGATGGAGCCAGCTGTTAACACCTCTATTTGAGATAGGAAAATGAGACCATGGTAGAGACAAGATAATATTTTTTAAGTACTTTGGTCAAAAGGTATAATATATAAGTGGGATAATAGTCTAAATGTTAATCAGATTGCCAGAGATCCTAGGCCACGAGGATGGAAAGAAGAAAATCAGTTTCTAATGATCCCTCCGCCCTTCAAAACATGCGAGGGGGATAAGAGAAGTTCGACCCTTTAACCCGCTACACAGATCAAAGGTTGTGAAGTGGTCCCAAGCAGATTTACGGTGCACAATAGATCCGCCCTGTGAAAGCACACGTCAGTTAAGGAAAGGGAGGCTGGAGGAACCATGAATAATCCTCTCGATCCGACGGTGGGGGACAGAATCGCATCACATCAATGGATGTGATTGATTCCATAAACCAGAAACCGCATGGTAGATAAGCTCAAAGCGTCCGGCGGAATGGGTATGTGGTGGTCAATCCGACGGCCGAAGATCAGAGGCAAAATAGATCGACGGCCGTTATGGAGTCCACGGAGTGAAATCGCACGAAGGATAAGCCCTAAGGCATCCAGCAGAATGGGTATGTGTTGGATAATCAGACGGCCGAGGATTAGCAGTGGAGTGGATCGATGGCTATTACGGATTCTGGAGATCGAACTTGCACGACGGATAACCCCGAACTGCCCAGCGGAATTGGGTACGTGGATGATGATCCGACGGTGCACGATTGAAGGCATATCGCATCGAAGGTTAGAAGAAATTCCACTGATCAAACTTGCTTGATGGTTAAAGCAGAGAAGCCCAACAGAATTCAGTGGGTGCCACATGATCCAACAGCCCACCTGTAAAGATGTATCAGATCGACGGATGAGGGTGAGTCCGGGACTCAGAGTTGCACGATGGTTAAAGTCAGAAGGCTCAGCAGAATGTGCAACGTGGAATTTGATCCAACGGTGGAGGATGAAGGCACGTTACATCTATGGTCATGAGTGATTCCGGGACGGAGACTTGCACGGTGTTTATCGCCAAGGCGCTCGATGGAAAAGGATAAATGGCGCGCGATCCGAGGAAGGATCAGATCAACGGTGGGTAATAGATCCGGAGAAGAAAGATGCGTGGTGGATAGTAAGTGGTAGTTGTGGAGAATAAATGATCTTCCACGTGGCGAATGATGATAGGCTCCGGGAATAAAAAGGCTTATAAAAGTGAAGGTTTGAACTCTATCATTGTTATTTTATTCGCTCGGGACCAGTGAAAAGGACCGGCCTGTCTAGAAGCTTCCATCTGTCAGTTTTCGGCTCCTATTGAGCAAGTGCAGACACGCTTCGAGCACGCGCCGCCACAGTAAACCAGGTAACAATGAAGCCCAGTAATTCTGTAATTCTTCCTACAAGTTACCAGTGTGAAATTCATAATGGACCAGAGAAAAGAGGTTCAGGTGTCGGGTCAAGTTGTAGACGATAAGGAAGAGTTCCTAGTTGATAGAGATAGGAATGTCTGCGACCCCTTCCTCTCTGTGGGAAGCATGTCTGACAATAAATAAAGGTTGTGGTATCACCACTCGCAGGGGAACGATGTGCTAAATGTGTGCAGGTCTTTCCTATACTATTTTGCCATTGAGAAAACCCTCCACTTTCCAGAATTTGCAGAATGGTGTGCCTTAAATTATTCTCCGTCTCAAAGAGTTATTGTCAGTCGGTCTGCGTCCAAAGTATTATGTAGAGTCGATGCTGTGGTCATTCGAGAAGTCCTTAGTTTGCCGGAAAATTACCCAGACAGTCGTGAAGTTATAAACGATTCAATCCTGGTCGAGTTGTATAAGAAGTCCGAAGCCGAAACCCACTGTAAGTTCTTGTCGAGCTTGTTAAAAGATGGTCAGTCTGTAGATGGTGTATCCATACCCTACCCTGTGCATATGTTCAAGAGTGAAGTTCAATTGGTCATTTATTTGGTATGTCAAGTACTAGGTCTAGATGAGGATTGTCATGTGGGCAAGGTCGTTCTCGGATTTTTGTTGAGAATGAATTCCTCCGTTTCTGAGTCCCATTCAACCCCGGTTTTCAGTTTAGACGAATACCTGGCTGAGTCAATTCACCTTCAGCTAAGCGAGTTCCCCAAGGTCCGGTTTTTCAGGTTCTAGACTTATTTGCTTAATATGCTTCTGTGTTCTAATGTCTCAGAGTTGAAGTTCCTGAGTACCCTATGTTCCCCTGATTTACCTAATCAAATCAGCATGATCGAATTTGCCAATTCGATCATGTCTGAGATATACAAAATGTTGTTCGATGAAGAATTACCCCAGGTCCTAGATGAAATGAGAAGCTTGATGTAGTCTTCGCCAGAAGAGCGGGTCGGAGATTGGTTTTTGTACAGAGATCACACCGTGTTGAGAATATATGGCTTCACAGGTCAACCTTATAGGCTACCTTCCTTTTTTACCACTAGAATATTCGCATTGGAGTTAATGCGACAGAGATTGTTGTCTGAAGAGGAACATTTTTGTGCCTTCAAGAAATCTTCGAACATCAAATTTCCAGTTAAGGTTGGCACCTTCATTTTTAAAATCAAGGGTGCCTTGGTTTTTATAGAAAAGTTCCTGGAAAATATGGAGTTCATTAAAGAGTCAAGTGTGAATTACGACCGCCACCAAGTAATTTCATTGAGAAAACAAGCTAACAGGAATAAACCCTTTGAGCATCAAGCTATTGAGGGGTTAGCTGAGATGGCTAATTTACTGCACTTTACTGATGAGACCAAGTTCGATGAGGAGACACATCCTGCACCTGGTACAGCAATCCAAATCTCCGAAGGTGTCAGTGGTGCAGTCAAGAGGAGTTTGTCCGATGCTGACAGTATGGAAATAGATGACGAGGCTTCCCGTAAAAAGGCAAAGCTACTTGAGGGTAGCGAGACCGTAGATGATGAGGTTTTGGGTGTGTTCAAAAAAGTTTTCCTAGTCCCTAGGAAGGCAGTACAGATAAACCAAGTTTCTTTCAAAAGTTGAGAAGGTGACGTAGACATCCCAGACTCCGGTCCCTTGTTTAAATCTAAACAGCAGCTCAAGAGCAGCTACATGGAAACGAGAAAGCAGTCCCTGGAGGAAACGAGAAGTCTGCTACCAAGGGTAAGAAGCTTGTGCAATTCCAAAACGTCTCTAGTTTCGGCTAGAGATGCTGAGAAAAACACTTTTAAGATGGCCATAGTGAATGATAAAAAGATGTCTGAAATAGAAGTCAGGCTGGAAAAAATCAGCACCCCTGACAAAATTTAGCTGCATAAACAAGTAAGCGACATCCTCTACTCAGATTTATTGCAGGCCATGGTGAGGATAAACAAATTACAGGTGTTGGTAGCAAATTGGAAGTCCAGTTAAAGCATGAGAAAGTGGAAAATAAGGCAAATGTTATTCAGCTCAGAAAACTACAAGCAGATCTTGCTAGCTCAGACAATACCCAGGCTGTCAAAAAGTTGCTAGAAGAGAAAGATAACGCGCTCTAGGTTTTGAAGAAGAGGTTGAAGATGCCAGGATCATAACATGTCCAATCAGCTGAATTGCTAGCCCTCCAGGAGGAGAAAGATAGAATCCATCAGGAGATGATGGAATACAAGGGGAAAGCTGGAGAGCTCCAAGAGGAAAAGAATAGGTGGGAAGCCGAGAGGGAGGAGTTGCTATCCCAAATCTCCGTGTTGAAGAAAGATCAGACTGAAGAAAAGGAGATCATGGATGAGCTAATGAGCCAAACCCCTGCCGGTGATGACTTATCTATTGTAGACATCCAGAAGCCATTAGCTGATTTATCTGCAGATGACCTGTTGGTATCTATGTCCCAAGTAAGTCTAAAGGAGGAAGCAATTAAGGAGTTGAAGACTGAGAATGAAAAGATGAAGGCCGAATTAACTAAGGTAAATGAAAACAAAAAACAGATCTTGCAGGAGAAGCACCAATTACAGAAAAAGATTGATGAATTGAAAGAAAAATGCATCGGGAAAGGCCCTCTTCAGGGGGCGAAGCATATTATCTGGGATAGCTTGACCATAGAAATCACCAAATTCCAGCATTACTTGAGTTTTATTGATGATTTGTGTACAATGACAGAGTTGGCCCAACAAAGAATGCAACTGGTAAATGAACACATGGCAAGAAGGCCCCTCACTACAGCTCAAAATTCATTAAATTTTCTGAATTCCCTAACACACCAAAAGCTGCACGACATGGGCATAAAGGACAGAATTTCAATAGTGCTATCGACGAAGAAGATTATCAACAAACACCATTTAATGAAGATTGTCCTGGATAAGTCAGAAGAATTGCGTGTGTAGGTAAATAAGTTCAGACAAGAGTTCAAAGGGCTGTTCGAAGAGGGATTACCGTGCTTCTGGGATGAAGCAGGCAAGATACTCCCGCCTGAACATTATCACCACCTGCTTGTCCGGGCTCGTATGGACCACGTGAAACTTAACAGCTTGGAGAAGAACCTGACAGGACAAACCATCATAGACATGTTAGCAGAAGATTTTGAAATCCTGCAGAAGTTCGTCGTTATCAGAGCCAGATTGCCCAAGAAATCTTACGAAGCATATATGGAGCTCGAGGTAGCTATTCGGGAGATGATGGAGAGTGACACTCGAAGTTCGGAGCAATGGAAAGCTGTAGAGCAGTTTGGGAAAACAAGGTATATTCCTCCCCCCTAAGAACAGGTGTCAGGTGCTGAAGAGCTGATGGGCAAAAGACGTGGAGCTATTGGGGCAAAGATTCAGAGCTGATTGTGAAAAAGACGTGGAGCTGTTGGGGCAAAGATTCGGAGCTGATGGTGCAAATTTTGTTATCTAGCTGATTTGTGCTTAGTGGTCTGTTAGGAATGGAGTTGTAACAACTTCCTAGTGGTGTAGGAAATTCAATTACAAACTCTAATTTACGCCGACCATTCTGTTATTGATCTGCTGGAGGCAGACTTATTGTTTAATCTATATATTTGTATCTTTTTATGAGATGGGGGTTGGAACCCATCGAATGAAGTAATTTGTGGAAAACATATTTGTCTTATTTTTTGAATACCAAAATGAATGCATGAGAGTTCTTTTTCAGAGATTCATGTATCATTGACGTTGCAGTCCGTGCTCTCTTTCTCTGTGTGATTGTAATTTTTCCTGTGTAACACTCCATTCTGTTTTTCTTTCATATCTGGAACATAGTGTTTGATGATTAGAATTCATATACTTATGCTCTATTCATCGTTTCAGGTATTATATGATCTTTATTCTACTAAATTTGATATGGAATTCGTCTTAGACGCTCTGTATTGATGGGTTGTTCCCTCGTCTCTTCTATTTCACCTTGACAAATGAAATGAATGCAATTATGTGATTATCTTGCCTTTGAAAAATCCTATGTATGCATTTTGGGGATCTTTTTATATGTATATGACTCCGTTTCCCAATGGATATGTGATTGTTTCAACCAAATAAATAAACCTTTAAATATTGTTACCATTTAGTCTTCCAAAGTTGTAAAGTTCAAATTGAGAGATCTCTCTCTGGAAGAGAATACCAATATCTCTCCTAAAGTGGTTTTGCTGTTACCTCGGGATCTACCTTTTCACAACCTGGGTACATTCTAAGTCCTAACAAACTGGCACCGTTGCCGGGGATGAAAGTGCATATCTGCCCCGGGAGAATGACAAAGATCGAGAGAGATTTCTGTGGGCAAGCAGGAATTTCGAAAAGAAAAGAAGGTTGTGTATTTGCCCTGGCGACTTCACTGTGAAATTGATTCAGAATTCAAGAGAAGCATTTTGGCTTCCAGAAAACACACACGAGGTAACTCTGATACAAGAATTTTGAAAATTTTTGAGAATCCAGAAAAATTGTTTAAAAGAAGGAATAAAGAGAAGGTAGATTTTCCTTTGTTCGGCCCATCATCACCACCATAGTCTCATATTAATCCCGCATGGGAAATCAATACTGTGTAGACACCATTGAGAACTAAATCTGAACCCAACCTAAAAAATGCTGAGTCCAATCCTTGTAGGTTGAGAGCCAGGTCTGAATCCGACCTCAAAAATATGAAGCCCAATCCTGGTGAGTTAGAGTCCTGTTTGTTAGATTCCATCTAGGAAGACTTACGCCAAACCTCTAAAGATGAAACAACCACCTCCGAGCATTCTCAATGTACTGCAGTCCCTGTGAACCCACCCATACCAATGGCTGCGAGATTTTCCCCTTTGCGTCTCCCTGCTGCGTTCCACGACCTCCCCCAAAATTATTCTCAGAGAATATCTTTGTTTGATGGGGAAGGGGATATAACCGCAAAAAAACATGTTGCCAAGTTTGAAGACTTCATTGACTTGGAGGAAGTAGACTATCCTGATGTCAAAATGTGGTTATTTTCCCAAAGTTTGTCTGGGGAGGCAAAAAAGTGGTTTAAGGACCTTCCACCTGGGTCTATCGTGAATTTTCAGGCTTTTCAGAACGCATTTTTGGATAGATGGGATGATAAAATGAATCCCCTGCAGCTTCTATCTCAGTCTAACGGTCTTAAGAAAGGGGGTTTTGAGTCTGTCCATGAGTTCTCGAGTAGGTTCATGAGGGCTTATAATTCTATCCCGGAAGATATAAAGCCTTCTCCCGCAGCTGCTAAACTGCATTACGCTGGAGCTTTTGATAATGATTTTGCATTCTCCTTGCGGGAGAGAAAATCGGCAAATCTTGCTTCCATGTTTATGGATGCCCTAGAAGTGGAAGCTAACATGATGGCTAGTGCAAAGATCAAGCATAGATATATGGATAGGAGGAGGAAAGAAGAAAATGTACCTTCTACTTCATCCTCTGCTGCAGATGCTAAGTTTGAGATAATGCTGAAGACTATAGAGAAGTTGATGGATAAGTTAACCATGGATGCTAGGCCTTTCAATAGAGAGCAAGGAGATCCCCAGATCAGGAATCCAAACTTCAGAAGACCAAATCCCCATGTTCCCCCTCAAAATAGACAGAGACACCAGAGGAATCCAAGAAACCAAGAAGAACTACCCATCCGCCCATCTTTTCCTGAAAATTATGTTGGTGATGAGGAAGATCCCCTTGAGAATGAGATTCATTTGTTTGGAGAGTAGGATTTTGAAATATATCTTACTGAAGAGGAGCATAATATGTTTGCACAGCAGGATGTAAATGAAGAGTTTGAAAATGAACTATGTCAAAGAGGTTATTTGCATGCAATGGATGATGTCCAAAGGAAAATGAGACTAAGAAATAGAGATGTCCCTATAAATAAAGGGAAGGCAAACCCAAATCAGCCTTCCTCTATTTCTTTGAATGGAGAAAAGGGGAAGGAAGTACTGAAAGAGCCCTTTGTGAGTAGAGAGGTTGACAATGATGCACAAAGGGATAAAGTAATAAAGAAGGCGACTCCGGTTGAGGTGGAAAAGACTAGTGCCAGTTTTAACTTGCAAAATGAGCTGTCTAAACTAAAGATCTATGTTCCCTTTAATGAGTTATTGAGAAACACTGAAAATAGAGATACTATTTCAAAAATGGTCAAAGACCAAGGTGAAGGGCAGTCTGACATTTTAAATTTGAATGATGATAATCCTGCTATCTCATTTGGATCAAAAGCTGAAAATTTAGAGGGTGAAGAGGTGCCTCCTTTCTACTTGAGTCTAAAGGTGCTTGACAAAGTGGTCCACAATGCCATGTTGGATTCTGGGGCATCACATAATCTGATGCCCAAAGGAGTGGTAGAAAGTTTAGGATTAGAGGTAACAAGGCCCTATAAAGATCTGTACTCTTTCGATTCCAAGAAGGTGAAATGCCTGGGACTAATTAAGGACATGGTGGTAACCCTAAACAAACTTCCTTCTAAGACCATAGTCATGGATGTAGTAGTGGCAGACATCCCACCCGAATTTGGGGTATTGTTGTCAAGATCTTGGACTTCCAAGCTGAAAGGTAGCTTGCAGATGGACATGTCATATTCTACCATTCCAGTTCTAGATGGGAGCAGAAGGTTGTATAGTGAAAAGAGAAATCCTTATGTGGTTAGAAGTCAAGATAAGCCCGAAGTTCATCATATATATGCTGTTGAAACTGATTTGGGATCTTCCATTTTCTTTAATGACGCTGCCCCACATGATTTGGAAGTTGTTTTACAAAATAAATCTGAAGAACAGGAGAAGTCCGAGGAGAATAAGGAAAAAGAAGTTTTGGAACAGCAAGCCCTGGAAACACAATAGAAAAAAGAAGGCCAATGGATCATGTATTTTGATGGATCTGTTGCAAAGGTTGGTGCTGGGGCTGGTGTCTACATCATTTCTCCTATTCACGATTTCAAAGCTTTGTCATACAAATTGTTGTTTGAATGCACTAATAATGTAGCAGAGTATGAGGCCCTGTTATTAGGGCTAAATGCTTTGAAATATCTGGGGGCTCAGAGGGTCAAGATCTTGGGAGACTCCGAGTTGGTGATAAACTAGGTAAATGACAGTTATCAAACCAAGCATCCTTGGATGAGGGCTTACAGAAATGAAGTATGGGATATGCTTAGCAACTTCTTTACAGAGCATGCAATTCAGGTGGTTCCCAGGGTTGACAATATGGTGGCTGATTCCTTAGTAGTATCCGCTGGAAAATTTGAAACCCCAATGACCAGTCAAAAGGAATACCAGGTGGAGATTTTGAACATACCTTCTATCCCCGACAATTACAAATACTGGCAGGTGTTCGAAGATGATATGCAGATCCGAATATTTATAGAGTTGTCTGGGGAGTTTGTGAATACTCAGTTTGAAAATGAGAATGGTAATGATAGGACCCCCGAAGATGACGAAGAAGTTGAATCAGAAGAAGACGCTAAGAAGTTGAGGAAAACCTTGGGAGGTAAAGATATCATCCAGCTCAAAAACAATTTCATACCAAGAGGCCTGATCCCTTTAGAAAGACTCTTTGATCAGAATGATGTTGCCAAGAACCCCAAAGTGAAACCGGTTGGTGATGCAGTTGAAGATAAAAATATTGGCACTGAGGAAAATCCTAAAATCATAAAACTATCCAAGAAGCTGCCTGAAAAAGAGAAAGGGGAGTATGTGGAATTGATGAAAAGGTACACAGATTTGTTTGCCTGGAGTTATGAAGACCTCAAAGAATATGATACGTCTATCATACAGCATACTATTCCTATAAAGCCTGGAGAGAGGCCTTTTAAATAGAAGCTCAGGAGGATCAACCCTAAATTGCTCCCTATCATCGAGAAGGAAATAAAGAAGTTGTTTGAGGCCAAGATTATTGTAACGCTTCGATTTTCTAAGTGGGTTGCCAATTTGGTCCTTGTCAGAAAGAAGAGTGGAGAGATAAGGCTGTGCATAGATTTTCGCAATTTGAATAAAGTCTCCATGAAAGATAACTACCCCCTACCCAAGATGGATCACATGCTGCAGCAAGTGGTAGGAGCTGAAAGGATTTCGATGCTGGATGGCTTCTCCGGGTATAACCAGATCAAAGTGTTACCAGAAGATCAGGAGAAGACTGCCTTTACTACACAATGGGGCACTTTCATGTATGCAAAGATGCCTTTTGGTTTAATGAATGTGGGAGACACTTTCTAGCGAGCTATGGACATCGCTTTTGTGGGGGAAATTGGAGTTTTTGTGGTGATCTACATGGATGATATCACAGTGTACTCTAAGTCTGACAGAGAACACCTGCATCATCTTGAGAAGGTTTTCATGAAATGTAGGAAATACGGTATGTCTCTGAATCCGAAGAAATCTAATTTTGCATTAGAGGAAGGAAAGTTGCTAGGCCATATAATATCCAAAGATGGCATAAAGATTGATCCTGAGAGAGTAAGTGCAATCCTGAAAGTGGGAAAGCCCAGAAGCAAAAAGGAAGTACAGTCTTTTTTGGGACAAGTAAATTTCTTAAGGCGATTTATACCAAGCTTTGATGAGATTTTGATGAATATTACTAATACGTTGAAAAAAGGTCATGAAACAAAGTGGAGTGCAGAAGCCAAGGAGTCATTTTGGGGAATCAAGAAAGCAATTTCAGAAGCCCCTGTTTTGGTAAGTCCAAATTTTTCCAAAGAATTTTCAATATTCTCCTATGCTTCGGAGCATACTATAGCATCAGTACTATTGCAGAAGAATGACGAAAACCAGGAACAACCTATACCTTTCTTCAGTAAGATACTTCGGGATGGAGAATTGAAATATGACATCATGGAAAAGCAGGCCTATCCTTTAATTAAAGCATTAAAAGATTTCAGAGTGTATTTTCTGCATTCGCATGTAATTGCACATGTCCCAACCGCTACCGTGAAAGCTATTTTGACTCAACCAGATCCAGAAGGCAGGAGAGCGAAATGGATAGCTATCTTATTGGAATATGACCTAGAGATAAAGCCCACGAAGTTGATCAAAGGACAAGGATTGGCAAAGATGATGACAAACTCAAATTGTGAATCTCTGCAAATAAATCTCTTATCTCATCAACCTGATCAGTTGGATGCGGATATAGAAGTGATGGTTGATTTTGTAACTTCACCATGGTATTCTGATATTGTATTTGTCCTCCGCAATCTGCAAGCACCAGATGGATTAAGTAAATCAAGAGCTAGATCTGTGAAGTTGAAATCTGCCAAATTTTGTATCATAAATAAATACCTCTATTGGAAAGACCCTAGAGGGGTTTTGTTAAACTGTCTCTTGGAGGATGAGGCCCAGTAAATTACAAGAGAATTTCACAGGGGAGACTGTGGGGGACATCATTCCTGGAAGGCGATAGCCAACAAAATCCTAAGAGCTGGTTATTATTGGCCTACATTGTTCTCAGATGTATATAAAGAGACCAGAAAATGTCATCAATGCCAAATTTTCGACGATAAGAGAAAAGTATTACCTCTTCCTCTGAATCTGATAATAGTAGAGGCACCTTTCCAGCAATGGGGTTTAGATTTTATTGGAGAAATAAACCCCAATTCATCAGGTCAGCATAGGTGGATTTTGACAGCTACAGATTATTTTACCAAATGGATAGAAGCAATTCCTACCAGGAGGGCGACTGAAAATGTAATCATGGAATTTCTTGAAGAGAATATACTGGCCCGATTTGGATTTCCAAAAAGGATACTAACAGACAATGCTGCTGCTTTCAAGTCCAGGAAAATGATAATTTTTTATCATAAGTATCATATAAGTCTAAATCATTCGACAACCTATTATCCTCAAGGGAATGGGTTGGCCGAATCCTCAAACAAAAGTCTAGTAAGGATCATCAAAAAGCTGTTGGAGGAGAACAAGAGATCCTGGCACACCAAACTCAAATATGCTCTATGGGCTGACAGGATTAGCACTAAAAGGGCAATTGGCATGTCCCCTTTCCAACTGGTATATGGAACTGAAGTAATCTTTCCGGCATCATTAGGGGTCCAAGTGATGAGATATTTCCAAGATCAGCAAGAAGAACCAAACCACATACAGCGGAGGATAAATCAGATCATTGAGCTAGACGAACAAAGGTACAAGGCCTATAATAAAGTATAGTCACATCAAGAGAAAATGAAAAGTACTTTTGACAGAAGAGTCAAAGAAGAACAGTTTCAGATCGATGACATGGTTCTAAAGTGGGATGCCCCTAATGAAGAAAAGCGTGGGAAATTTGACCCTATGTGGGTTGGACCTTATGTTGTTGCTGGGTACAGAGGCCAGAACGCATTTTTGCTGGAGTATACAAATGGGGTTCCTCTTGAGAGCAACCCTGTCAATGGGAGGTATCTGAAGCATTACCTATCCTAAGGGAGGAAGGTAAAACCTGTATTATAGACTGTACATATTTTCTTTTACAAGCCAATAAGAATGGTAAACCGAAGATGTTTGGAGCTTGCAGTGAAATCCCCAAAAATTCAGAGGGCGTACCCCCCTTTTTTCCTCAAAAATACATAAAAATGATATATGTACAAAAAACAAAAATGGGTTTTTTGGGAATTAGTATGCAAAGTTATAAAGAAGGCACCTGGTCTACGAGTTCTTTGATACCTCGCAGGGAGGATATCATCCCCAGATGGAGCCAGCTGTTAACACCTCTATTTGAGCTAGGAAAATGAGACCATGGTAGAGACAAGATAATATTTTTTAAGTACTTTGGTCAAAAGGGATAATATATAAGTGGGATAATAGTCTAAATGTCGATCAGATTTCCAGAGATCCTAGGCCGCGAGGATGGAAAGAAGAAAATCAGTGGCTAATGATCCCTCCGCCCTTCAAAACATGCGAGGGGGATAAGAGAAGTTCGACCCTATAACCCGCTGCATAGATCAAAGGTTGTGAAGTGGTCCCAAGAAGATCCACGATGCACAATAGATCCGCCCTGTGAAAGCACGCGTCAGTTAAGGAAAGGGAGGCTGGCGGAACCATGAATAATCCTCTCGATCGCATCACATCAATGGATGTGATTGATTCCATAAACAAGAAACCGCGTGGTAGATAAGCTCAAAGCGTCCGACGGAATGGGTATGTGGTGGTCAATCTGACGGCCGAAGATCAGAGGCAGAATAGATCGACAGCCATTATGGAGTCCACGGAGTGAAATCACACGAAGAATAAGCCCTAAGGCATCTAGCGGAATGGGTATGTGTCAGATAATCGGACGGCCGAGGATCAGCAGTGGAGTGGATCGACAGCTATTATGGATTCTGGAGATCGAACTTGCATGACGGATAACCCCGAACTGCCCAGCGGAATTGGGTACGTGGATGATGATCCAACGGTGCACGATTAAAGGCATATCGCATCGACGGTTAGAAGCAATTCCACTGATCAAACTTGCTCGATGGTTAAAGCAGAGAAGCCCAGCGGAATTCGGTGGGCGCCACATGATCCAACGGCCCACCTGTAAAAATGTATCAAATCAATGGATGAGGGTGAGTCCGGGACTCAGATTTGCACGATGGTTAAAGTCAGAAGGCTCAACGGAATATGTGACGTGGCATTTGATCCAACGGTGGAGGATGAAGGCATGTTACATCTATGGTCATGAGCGATTCCAGGACGGAGACTTGCACGGTGTTTATCGCCAAGGCGCTCGACGAAAAAGGATACGTGGCATGCAATCCGAGGGCCAGGAATTTGCGAAGGATCAGATCAACGGTGGGCAATGGATCCAGAGAAGAAAGATGCACGGTGGATAGTAAGTGGTAGTTGTGGAGAATAAATGATCTTCCACGTGGTGAATGATGATAGGATCCGGGAATAAAAAGGCTTATAAAAGCGAAGGGTTGAACTCTATCATTGTTATTTTATTCGCTCCAGACCAGTGAAAAGGACCAGCCTGTCTGGAAGCTTCCATCTGTCAGTTTTCGGCTCCTATTCAGCAAGTGGAGACACGCTTTGAGCACGCACCGCCATAGTAAACCAGGTAACACTGAAGCCCAGTAATTCTGTAATTCTTCCTACAAGTTACAAGTGTGAAATTCAGTAATGGACCGGAGAAAAGAGGTTCAGGTGTCGAGTCAAGTTGTAGACGATAAGGAAGAGTTCCTAGTTGATAGAGATAGGAATGTCTGCGACCCCTTCCTCTCTGTGGGAATCATATCTGACAGTAAAGAAAGGTTGTGGTATCACCACTCGCAGGGGAACGATGTGCTGAATGTGTGCAGGTCTTTCCTATACTATTTCGCCATTG
>LPNX010729179.1:0-66610 GCA_001517045.1 Pseudotsuga menziesii | reverse complement strand
GGGGACTTACCTAATGACTTGATATGACTTGTTTACATTATTAATCCTCCCGATCGGAACATCGGGGCATGACCACATGACTCAAATACATAATAGAAAAATACCGGAATAAACATCGGGTTACAATATATAAAATACATATAAGAATACATTCCGAAGTTACATATACATCAACATTGAGAAAACCCTCCACTTTCCAGAATTTGCAGAATGGTGTGCCTTAAATTATTCTCCGTCTCAAAGAGTTATTGTCAGTTGGTCTGCATCCAAAGTATTATGTAGAGTCGACGCCGTGGTCATTCGAGAAGTCCTTAGTTTTCCAGAAAATTACCCAGACATCTGTGAAGTTATAAACGAGTCAATCCTGGTCGAGTTGTATAAGAAGTACGAAGCCGAAACCCGTTGTAAGTTCTTGTCGAGCTTGTTAAAAGATGGTCAGTCTGTAGATGGTGTATCCATACCCTACCCTGTGCATATGTTCAAGAGTGAAGTTCAATTGGTCATTTCTTTGGTATGTCAAGTACTAGGTCTATATGAGGATTGTCATGTGGGCGAGGTCATTCTCGGATTTTTGTTGAGAATGAATTCCTCTGTTTCTTAGTCCCATTCAACCCCGGTTTTTAGTTTAGACGAATACCTGGCTGAGTCAATTCACCTTCAGCTAAGCGAGTTCCCCAAGGTCTGGTTTTTCAGGTTCCAGACTTATTTGCTTAATATGCTTCTGTGTTCTAATGTCTCAGAGTTGAAGTTCCTGAGTACCCCATGTTCCCCTGATTTACCTAATCAAATTAGCATGATCAAATTTTCCAATTCGATCATGTCTGAGATATGCAAAATGCTGTTCGATGAAGAATTACCTCGGGTCCTAGATGAAATGAGAAGCTTGATGTAGTCTTCACCAGAAGAGCGGGTTGGAGATTGGTTTTTGTACAGAGATCACACTGTGTTGAGAATATATGGCTTCACAGGTCAGCCTTATAGGCTACCTTCCTTTTTGACCCCTATATTATTTGCATTGGAGTTCATGCGACAGAGATTGTTGTCTGAAGAGGAACATTTTTGTGCCTTCAAGAAATCTTCGAACATCAAATTTCCGGTTAAGGTTGGCACCTTCATTTTTAAAAGCAAGGGTGCCTTGGTTTTTATAGAAAAGTTCCTGGAAAATATGGAGTTCATTAAAGAGTCAAGCGTGAATTACGACCCCCACCAATTAATTTCATTGAGAAAACAAGCTAACAGGAATAAACCCTTTGAGCATCAAGCTGTTGAGGGGTTAGCTGAGATGGCTAATTTACTGCAGTTTACTGATGAGACCAAGTCCGATGAGGAGACACATCCTGCACCTGGTACAGCAATCCAAATCTCTGAAGGTGTCAGTGGTGCAGTCAAGAGGAGTTTGTCCGATGCTGACAGTATGGAAATAGATGACGAGGCTTCCCGTAAAAAGGAAAAGCTACTCAAGGGTAGCGAGACCGTAGATGATGAGGTTTTGGGTGTGTTCAAAAAAGTTGCCCTAGTCCCCTGGAAGGTAGTACAGATAAACCAAGTTTCTTTTAAAAGTTCAGAAGGTGATGTAGACAGCCCAGATTCTAGTCCCTTGTTTAAATCTAAAGAGCAGCTCAAGAGCAGCTACATGGAAAAGAGAAAGCAGTCCCTGGAGGAAACGAGAAGTCTGCTACCAAGGGTAAGAAGCTTGTGCAATTCCAAAACGTCTCTAGTTTCGGCTAGAGATGCTGAGAAAAACACTTTTAAGATGGCCATAGTGAATGATAAAAAGATGTCTGAAATAGAAGTCAGGCTGGACAACATCAGCATCCCTGACAAAATTTAGCTGCATAAACAAACAAGCGACATCCTTTACTCAGATTTATTGCATGCCATGGTGACGATAAACAAATTACAGGTGTTGGTAGACAAATTGGAAGTCCAGTTAAAGCACAAGAAAGTGGAAAATAAGGCAAATGTTATTCAAGTCAGAAAACTACAAGCAGATCTTGCTAGCTCAGACAATACCTAGGCTGTCAAAAAGTTGCTAGAAGAGAAAGATAACGTGCTCCAGGTTTTGAAGAAGAGGTTGAAGATGCCAGGCTCAGAACATGTCCAATCAGCTGAATTGCTAGCCCTCCAGGAGGAGAAAGATATAATCCATCAGGAGATGATGGAATAGAAGGGAAAAGCTGGAGAGCTCCAAGAGGAAAAGAATAGGTGGGAAGCCGAGAGGGAGGAGTTGCTATCCCAAATCTCCGTGTTGAAGAAATATCAGACTGAAGAAAAGGAGATAATGGATGAGCTAATGAGCCAAACCCCTGCCAGTGATGACTTATCTATTGTAGACATCCAGAAGCCATTAGCTAATTTATCTGCAGGTGACCTGTTGGTATCTATGTCCCAAGTAAGTCTGAAGGAGGAAGCAATTAAGGAGTTGAAGACTAAGAATGAAAATATGAAGGCTGAATTAACTAAGGTAAATGAAAACAAAAAACAGATCTTGCAGGAGAAGCACCAATTACAGAAAAAGATTGATGAATTGAAAGAAAAATGCATCGGGAAAGGCCCTCTTCAGGGGGCGAAGCATATTATCTAGGATAGCCTGACCAGAGAAATCACAAAATTTCGGCATTACTTGAGTTTTATTGATGATTTGTGTACAATGACAGAGTTGGCCCAACAAAGACTGCAACTAGTAAATGAACACATGGCAAGAAGGCCCCTCACTACAGCTCAAAATTCATTAAATTTTCTGAATTCCCTAACACATCAAAAGTTGCACGACATGGGCATAAAGGATAGAATCTCAATAGTGCTATCGACGAAGAAGATTATCAACAAACACCATTTAATGAAGATTGTCCTGGATAAGTCAGAAGAATTGCGTGCACAGGTAAATAAGTTCAGACAGGAGTTCAAAGGGCTGTTCGAAGAGGGATTACTGTGCTTCTGGGACGAAGCAGGCAAGATACTCCCGCCTGAACATTATCACCACCTGCTTGTCCGGGCTCGTATGGACCACGCGAAATTTAACAGCTTGGAGAAGAACCTGACAGGACAAACCATCATAGACATGTTAGCAGAAGATTTTGAAATCCTGCAAAAGTTCATCGTTATCAGAGCCAGATTGCCCAAGAAATCTTACAAAGCATATATGGAGCTCGAGGTAGCTATTCAGGAGATGATGGAGAGTGACACCCCAAGTTCAGAGCAATGGAAAGCTGTAGAGCAGTTTGGGAAAACAAGGTATATTCCTCCCCCCTAAGAATAGGTGTTAGGTGCTGAAGAGCTGATGGGCAAAAGACGTGGAGCTATTGGGGCAAAGATTCGGAGCTGATTGGGAAAAAGACGTGGAGCTGTTGGGGCAAAGATTCGGAGCTGATGGTGCAAAGTTTGTTATCTAGCTGATTTGTACTTAGTGGTCTGTTAGGAATGGAGTTGTAACAACTTCCTAGTGGTGTAGGAAATTTAGTTACAAACTCTAATTTACGCCGACCATTCTGTTATTGATCTGCTGGAGGCAGACTTATTGTTTAATCTATATATTTGTATCTTTTTATGAGATGGGGGTTGGAACCCATCGAATGAAGTAATTTGTGGAGAACATATCTGTCTTATTTTTTGAATACCAAAATGAATGCATGAGAGTTCTTTTTCAGAGATTCATGTATCATTGACGTTGCAGTCCGTGCTCTCTTTCTCTGTGTGATTGTAATTTTTCCTGTGTAACGCTCCGTTCTGTTTTTCTTTTGTATCTGGAACATAGTGTTTGATGATTAGAATTCATATACTTATGCTCTATTCATCGTTTCAGGTATTATATGATCTTTATTCTACTAAATTTGATATGGAATTCGTCTTAGATGCTCTGTATTGATGGGTTGTTCCCTCGTCTCTTCTATTTCGCCTTGACAAATGAAATGACTGCAATTATGTGATTATCTTGCCTTTGAAAAATCCTGTGTATGCATTTTGGGGATCTTTTTATATGTATATGACTCCGTTGCCCAATGGATATGTGATTGTTTCAACCAAATAAATAAACCTTTAAATATTGTTACCATTTAGTCTTGCAAAGTTGTAAAGTTCAAATTGAGAGATCCCTCTCTGGAAGAGAATACCAATATCTCTCCTAAAGTGGTTTTGCCGTTACCTCGGGATCTACCTTTTCACAACCTGGGTACATTCTAAGTGCTAACAGTATGGATTTCATAGGTGAAATAAATCCATCTCCCAGTGGACAACATAAATGGATCTTAGTAGCCACTAACTGTTTTACCAAATGGATAGAAGCAATACCCACCAGAAATGCCACTCAGCAAGTCATCATGAGATTCTTATATGAGAACATATTCAGGAGGTTTGGTTGCTCGGTAAGTTTAGTAACTGATAATGCACAAGCCTTTAAAGCTGGGGCATTGGTTAAATTGTGTGGATCAATGGGTATTCAACTGGTGCACTCCACATCCTATTACCCACAAGGCAATGGCCTGGCTAAGTCATCCAACAAAAGCTTAGTCCGGATCATTAGGAAATTGCTAGAGACAAATAAAAAAAGCTAGGATTCAAAGCTTAAGTTTTCCTTATGGGCTGATAGGGTGATAGATAAAATATCCATAGGGACTTCTCCATTCAAACTAGTTTATGGCACTAAGGCCATCTTTCCTATCCATCTCACCCTTCCAGTGGCAAAGTTCTTTCAGGAATAGGAAGATGAACCAAATGATATGATGAGAAGGATGATGGATTTGGTGGAGTTACAGCAGATCGAGGAGCAAGTTGCAGGAAAATCAGAGGCTCATCCATAGAAGATAAAGGGCATGTTTGACAAAAGAGAAAAGGAAGACAACTTCCAGGTCGGGGACTGGGTCCTCAAATGGGATGTTGTCAGATAGGACAAGGGGAAACATGGAAAATTTGACTCTTTATGGATTGGCCCTTTTATTATACACTAGGTATATAAGAATAACACCTTCAAATTGCAGAATCTGGAAGGTAAAGAGGTATTCGATGGCCCAATAAATAGGTGGTGCCTAAAACTCTATTTTATTTGAGGATTTGAGGCCTTATAATTGTAAATTAGTATATTGTAGGTTGTTTTTGCTTTCAGAATAAGACTCCATTCCCAATGGAATAGTAGAGAATAGTGTTAAGTTACTTAGTTGATTTTAGGGAAAGGAATTTTGGTCTGGGGTTCTTGGGACCTCGAAGGGAGGTTCCCATCCCCAAGTAGGAGCTAGATGTTATCTCCCAAATAAAATAAATTTATTTTTTATTGTATGAAGAATTAAAATGTTGTAATGAAGGACATGAAGATCACTAACATTTTTTAAGACCTCTATTTTTTATGCAAATTTCACACAGTTGTGGCCTCGACGGCTTGGGTGAGGATCGGAACATCTCATTAGCCATCGAAAGATGGAAGATAATTAGTAGGTGGAAGACCCCTTCGGTAGATAGGCATATTGCTATAACGTTTTTATACCATCGGAGCATTTATTAATAGCAATAAGAGGTTTTAAAGGCTACAAGATCGGCGATATAGAGCTAAATATTTCTGTAGTGTCGGCATTGGAACTTGAAAGGACTGATGATCGACGAGCTAGTTCCCAAATGTGCCGCAACGGTGGAGAATACAGTGACTAAAATTTCTGCCACTGCGGAGAATAAAGTGACTAATTGTTCTGATTCAAACTTCTAATGACATCCGACAGTGATGAATTCAGATCAAAAGAACTAAAGACTAAGTAGCGACAGGACAAGGCTGAAAGGTTCCAAAATGTTGGTGATATGAAGAACTAAATACTGTCAAGGTCAAGTAGCAGAAATTGGAACTTGAGAAAACTAACCATTGGCATACTAGTCCTCCAAGGAGCTGCAACGGTGGAAGAAATACTTACTGCAAGGTCCGAAATAGCACAGACTCATTGGCATCGGAACTTGAAAGGACTAACTATGAGCGATGTAAAGCTAAGTAGCTCCACAGTGTCGGGAAGGAAACAAACAAGACATCCGATAAATCAACAGAAAATCACCGTCGATTGGAGGTTCTAAAGATTAACCATCGGTTATTTAGTCCTCTAATAAGCCGCAACTGTGCAGAAAATAATGACTAAAATTTATACCACTGCGGAGAAGATAGTGGCTAAAACTTCCGCCACTGTGGAGAATATAGGGATTAAAAGCTCCGATGGTAAGACGTTTTGAGTCTCGATCGCCGACATTGTATATTTTTAGTTCACTATATATGCACAATGATGGAAGAAAGATAGACTACAGGTTCCACGAGCAAATGAAAAATTCGACATCAGAACTTAAAAGCACTAACCGGTGGCAAAATAGTTCACTGCGGAAGACAAACAGACAAGGCTTCTGTGACCAAAGGAAAACTGCGGCGATCGAAGGTTCAAGGGAATAACGATCACTGAGCTAGTCTACTAAAGAGCCACAATGATCGAAATCTAATCGAATATGGCTTCTGATCAATGACAAGAAAATTTTTGATAGAAGAAATTCATCGGCAGTTGGAAGAACTAAGAACAACAGAGCTGCAAGCTAGTTCTCTGCGGAGCTGCAATGGTGGAAGGAAGAAAGACTACGGGTTCCACAATTAGAAAAAAATTTCAGTTTCGAAGGTGTTAAATAATAACTGGTGGCAAAATAGTTCACTGCGGAGCCGCAACTGCGAAAGGAAGAAAGACTACAGGTTCCGTGAACAGATGAAAATTTCGGTGTCAGAACTTGGAATCACTAGTCATCGATAAGATAGTTAAATGGGGAGCCGCAATGGCCAGAAATAAAAGGAATACGGGCCAACGAAGTTCACAAATTGCAAAAATGAAAGATCATCGGCGATCAAAGGTTCAAGGAACTAATGATCGGTGATCTAGTTCTCTAAAGAGCCAAAACTGCGGAAGACAAACAGACAAGGCCTCCTATAAATTAACAGAAAAGCTTTTGACAGCATAACAGGAAATCGTTGATGACCGGAGGAATAAAAGACTAATCATCGGATATTTTAGAACCAAGCAGCTCCATGGTGATCGGTAGAACTATAGACTAGTTGTCCGCACAATAGTCCATTAAGGAGCCGCAAGTGCGGCAAACATTTAGAATTGGGGCGTCTATGGCGTAGAAGACAAAGCTTTCGATCAGCGACCGCAGCAGTAAACTACGGAAATATTGAGGCCTAAGGAGCTGCAACTATGATAGAAGTCAGGATTGGAGCGTCGATGTGATATAAAAGAAGGATTATGATCGGCGACTGTGGTAGTGAAGTTAAAAAGGTTTCAGGCGGATTTAACAAGACTGGGAACTTCAGTTAAAACATCGATACACTGATTGTTGGGAGCAATTTCATAGAAAACCAACAGTGGTGGTTACCAGATACCACTTTAGTCATTAAAAAGTCACCCAGTGAAGTAGATGTTTGCATTAGATAAACAAATAGTTAGTAAGGGTTTGATAACCTAATCTGGAAAAGACTATCACTTTCAATTATTTTTGATGTAAACAGATCGGATTTTCAGGATCTGTAATTTTTGTAAGAGGCTATAAAACCCATGATTATTTCATTAATAAAGGTTCCACTCTAGGGATTTATGAGCCTATTCCATTATCAAGCTTCTCATCTGGTTTATTCTAAGTATAATATATTTTGTTGTGATTTGTTCAGCCATCTCTTTCTTTACTATGTTTATTTCCTGAATGTGCATTTAGGTAATTTTCATATTTATTAAAGGGCCGATAGCTGTCATCCTATTGTTTTTTTAGTGATATTTGATTTATAAAAACCATCCTCAACAATATTTAGCCATTTATATGCATGTGTTATGTGTGTAAGTCTTCCATCCTGGTGAGTTCTCCATCCCTCCACCTTTTTGTCAAACTACTGAACAAGTTGTAACTAAAATCCTTGTGATTGAGTGAGCTTCATGCATGTCTTCAGAGTGAGAGGTTATATAGGTTATCTGGCTTGATCCAATTCAGAAAAAAACCCAAAAAATGGTTTAAGTTACCAAGCATCCTTGAGATACAAACTAGAGGAGTTTCCTAGAGTGATAACAATCCCTTTGGATTTTTTGCCTGATGTTGATCCTATTAGATCCTCTACCAGCCCTTATTTGATCCCGACTGGTACTAGGTCACTTTGGTTTGATAAACCAGTCAATTTGGAGATTACTTCCCTAGATATTTCAACCGTTCGATCGAAGTAAAATATGTCCTTGTGGTATCGGCTTATGATAAATTTCACTGCAGTCTCTTTTGTGCCTCCAAAAGTGGCCATGAGTGGTGCATTGATGTAGTTTACAATGGTACTGTGGTTGATTTTCTTTGCAGCTTGTGTAGGCCTTTTGTCAACATAGGCCCACTCTTTAATCTCGGCCCATAGTTTCACCCATGAACTCTCCTGAACCTTAGCATTCTTGATGAATTTGAGTCTCCTCATCAATGGTGTCTCCACGGTCTATAGTTCTTTAGCCTTAGCTACAGCTCTGGTTTGTTTAGGTGCCATCTTGTCGGTCTGTTGGTCGAGTTTACTTTGGTATTCTTGGTTTTCAGTCATCTGGTTGCTAAGTTGCTCTCTCTATTCGAAATGTTGTAAATGATCCTTTGGTGGTTCAGTATTTATAGTTGATGTGTTCGATGTTTTTGTCGATGGGTGTATTAATGGTGGATGTGATTGTCCAGCATGAACACTTGAGTTTGTGTTCATAGTGATTTGATTTTGTCATCCATAGTCATGAAGGTGGGATGGGAATTTCGAGGTCGTTGGTCGATGTTGATTATGTGAGCTGTCGATGGTGTTATGTTAATGGTCGTGATGTCATTTGTCGTAGTGGTGATTTCATGTCATACTGTTTTATGTTTTTGTATCCTATTTTACTTTTTAGATTTTCATATTTTTATTGCTTTTGTTTAACCATTATGGTTTTTATATGTTTCTTTTCTGAACTTGTTTAGTTTCTGTACCACTTTAGTCGAGCACCATTAATAAGTTTCTGAAATACTATGCCTTGTAACGTCTTTAGTCAAACTGATCCATTGGCATGTATATCTTCGACAACATAGGGTCCCATCCATTCTATATGCATCTTTTTCGGTTTTCCTTTTACCCAACTATTGTATAGTAAGGCAAGATCTCCTATCGACAAGTTTTTTATTTTTGATGTTTCGGATGTGCCATGCCTTTTGTTGTTGTTTATGGATTTTCTGATGTTGTAACGTGATTCGTCGGTGTTCTTGAAGCTTATTTAGTTTCAATAGTCAGTCATTTCTTCCTTGTTCAACATCGACATGTAAAATTTCTATGATAATAGGTGTATGTTGTCGAAAGTGTAGAGGAACTACTGCTTCTTGTCCATAAACTAGTCAAAATGGTGTTTGGTTGGTTGAACACTTATATGCTATTTTGTATGCCCATAGTACTGCAGGTATCTTTTCATCCCAATCATATTTGTCGGTGTTACATATTTTTGTTAATCCTTTTGTTAATTTTTTGTTAAATGCTTCGATTGCTCCATTCGACTGCGGGTGGTAAGATGTACTCTGACAGTGGTCGATTTGGAACTGATATGTTAGTGTTTTAATAGTTTTATTAATAAAGTGTGTTCCCTGGTCACTAATTAGGGTTAATGGACATCCAAATCTGGTAATGATATTTTTTTAGATAAACTTAGTAGTTATCTTGCTGGAACATGTGTCGACTGTTTCTGCCTCTACCCATTTGGTTACATATTCAACTGTAGTTATTATGCATCTTGAACCTATTCTCTTTGCTGGTATGGGAAATGGTCCTATGAAGTTGATGGCCCAAATTTCAAATGTCAAACTTGGTTTTAGTGATATCAGGGGCATTTCTGTACTATGCAGACGTTTACCCAATCGTTGACATCTATCACATTGGCTTGCAAGATTTTTCCAATCTTTGTGAAGTGTCGGCCACCATAACTGTAATTGTTGGATTTTCTTTGCATTTGTATCTGCTTGGAAATGTCCTCCCATAGGTCCATAATGTGCTTCATACATAATATTATCCCTTTCATGTTCTAGTACAAACCTTCTGAAGATGTCGTCTAAACCCATTTTATATAGGAATACATTTATGAGACTATATGGTGCAGCTTTCATGGATAATATTTGTTTCTTCTTCGTACTCATGCCTTCTGGTGCTCGTCCATCTTCTAAAAACTGAGCTATTTCCTCTAAGTTTTCTAGGACTACTTCTATTAGAAATAAATGTACATCCGGTAAGTCATCTTCGACTCCTGTCAGTTCCTCCCCTGTGTTGATTCGAGATAAATGGTGGGGACCAACATTCAGCTTACCTAGTCTAACAACAACTTCGAATTCAAATTCTTGGAATAGAAGTAGCCATCGACAAATTCTTCCATGGTGTAGAGGATTATTTATGAGGTATTTTAGCGCTTGCTAGTCAGTGTAAAAGATAAATTGATTAGCTAGTAGGTAGTGTCGGTATTTTTGTAGTGCAAAGACCATTCCTAATGCTTCTCTTTTTGTTGTCAAATAGTTTCTTTTAGCTTTGTTTAGTTTTATGCTACTGTAGACTATAGGGTATTCCATTCCATCATCTCTTGGTTGAGTTAGGATTGCTCCTATAGCTAGGCCTGATGCGTCGATGTGAACATGGAATTTGATTGACCAGTTTGGAAACCTTAGGATGGGTGCTTTGACTAGATTTATTTTTAGCTTTTCAAATGATATGTTGCACTCCTCTATCTAGTTAAACTTATGATCCTCTCTTAGCAGTTCTTCCAGTGGGTATGTCATATCTGAATAGTGTCTTATGAATTTTCTATAATATCATGTATGACCAAGTAGTACCCTGACTTGTTTTGGATTCATTGGTGGTTTTAAGTCGAGGATAATTTTTATTTTTGTGAAGTCGACTTTAATACCTTCTTTACAGACAATGTGCCCTAATAATATTCCTATAGGAGTGAGAAATATGCACTTGTTGATGTTCAAAGATAGTTGGATTTTTTTGCATCATTCCAGCATAAGCCTTAGCCATTTACAATGGTATTTTAGTGTATATTATATTGTCCAATTGTCAAAATATACTGCCATTGTTTTCTAAATATACTCCTGGAATGTTTTAACCACAATCCTTGAAAAGACTGCAGGTGCATTTTTAAGTCCAAAAGGAATAACCCTGTAAGCAAATGAGCCAAATACACATACAAATGTTGTCTTTTTCTGATCTTCTTTGGCTATTGGTACTTGGTTATAACCTGAGAATCCATCTGTAAATGAGTAGCATTAATGTCCTGCGACCTCATTTAATATTTCATCTGCATAAGGAGTTGGAAATGGGTCTGTTAATGTAAATTTATTGAGTTATTTGAAGTCAACACAGATCCTTAGCTTGGTTGGATCATGTTTCTTTGGTTGAACCACCATTGGAATTTCCCATTCTGATTGGTCAATAGGGTAGATGATTCATGTTGCAAGCATGTTCTCAATCTCTTTCTTGACTATCTCTTTGTATTTATGAGTTGGTTTATATGGTCTTTTCTTGATAGGTCAAACATCAGTTTTAATGTCGATCTTCATTTCACCCATTTCATGTACTAGACCTTTTAGATCATTATAGTCTCTAGCAAATACATCCTGAAATTTTGGCAGTAGGTTTGTTATCTCTGTTGTTTGTGCTTCAGACCAGTGGTCTCCATTTTTTTCTATTTTTGGTCGACCATCATTTGATATGTCGACTTCTTTGATTTTCACTTTAGCATCTAACCATTTAGGAGATTTTGTCTCATTGATTAGTCTACTCCCTTCTTTAAATTGTGGGAATGTAGCAGGAAAGTCTACTGTAGTCATTCGGTCAATGTCTTCCTTGTTGATTGTCTCAACTTTGAGCACTATGCAAATTGGTTTTGTTGTTTCAGCATGGTTTTCTTTCCATCTAAAGCTTTTCCCTTCTGATTTTTCATTTTCCTTTTGTAGTCTTGTTGACTATAGAATTGTCCCAGTTTGTATATTGTTACAGTTTATTGTTGGTCAGTTGTCTTTTTAGGGTTTTGTTTTCTATCAGCTGTACAAATGCTTTGATCTGTTTTGCAGTTTCAACCAAATTCTCATTTTGGGGTTCAAAGTTGAAGTATTTGATAAAATTCTCTTTGAGTTTATGCCATAGGAATGTTTCACCTCGAGCTTCTTCCATCTTGTACCATTTGTTTGGTAAGTCAACGAGTGTTGATGGAAATACGTGTGGCCATGTACATTCATCTTTATATCCAATTCTTCTCCATTCTTTTTCACATGTCTTTATATGGTTTTATGGATCCTGTCCTTGGGTAAATATAGGTATCTAAGCCTGGTTAGTTAAATTCTTTCCTCCAAATCTTTCTACAAAATAATTCGAAGCTGTTGTCCATGTCTGCAGTCTTGATTGATGGGTATCCCACCTTCTAGCAGCTTGTCCTGTAAAATTTTCTACTAAACTTTGTAGTCGGCCATGTTCACCAATGTTCCTAGATACTTTCTCTACATGCATAATTGGTGATTCTCTTTCTTTATATTTTGGTATTTTTGTATTATTTATATTTGTTAGTTTTAAGGTAGGATATTCCCTAGTTTTCTTCTCAAATATTTTTGGGATGATGGACACCACAAAGCATTGTCTGACTGGTTTCTTTTGTATTTTTTGAATAGTCTAGCATCCTCTTGCTTTTGTTTCATAGTTTTTAACCTCCTGATCATATAGTTCTACATCTGAATTGTATCCTACTGAGTCTTGGTTACCTAAGTAAAGTTCACCATATATATTAGGTTCTGTGTAATCTTCATTATTCTGTATCTGATATAGTTGTCGGATGTCAACTTCTTCATCAATTGGTTCTTTCCAAGGTTCTCCTTGGGATGGATGGATAGGTATTATTACTTTTTTTCCATTCCCCTTTAATTTTATTCTTTCTTTGTCCAAGGATATCAAGGCTTTCATTTTTCTCCCCCAAGGTCGACCTACTAGCACTGGGAAGGAACTGGATCCTTCCTTAGGGTCAATAATTTTGAAGTCGACTTTGGTTGATATTACTTTTATCATTATGTCGACATTTTTCTAGACTCCAATAGGTTCAATTAGGCTTGGGTCAGCTAGTTTCAGGTATATGCCTAATTTGTATAATCGAGGTCTACCTAACTTTTCCCATGTGTCTCGATTCATAATATTTACCTATGATCCGAAATTGAGTACAACTTGTCAGACATGGTATCCCTCAATTTCTAGGTCAACAAGTGGGTCGGCATCACTTTTATATTTTTGGTTTAAGCTGCAGATATTCTTTATTTGTTTTTCAGTTTTTTTGTTGTGTTTTATTTTATATAGTAAGTCGATGAATTGAGATATTGTTTTATCTTTTTTGTACCAAATGTATTAGCTATTTTACTGTGTCTTGTCGATTATCATCTTCTTCTTCTTCTTGAGAAAATTCTCTAAATATAATTGTTGCATCTTTATATATTTGTTTTTCTTTAACCGGGTTAGGATAAACATTTTTTTCTTTTATCTGGCTTATTTGGGGGTTATCATTCCCAATTTTTGTCCCTTGTCATGTTACGATACGCAAATTATTTGTATTAATTATATCATGTTTTTGCACACATGATAAGACATCAACATTTTTCTTCTTATTTATTTTTTCAAGCATAGTAGGGAAATCCTCTAATGAGTGATCCCTTACTCCACAACTAGTACAGAATTTTAGGTTAGTCCTATCCTTGTATGGATAGTCTGCATATTGGTGTCCTTCCTTGTAACATGTGAAACATTAGATGCGCTGACGTGGTCGGTTGTCTCGATTCCCAGAGAATCGATCTCAATTTCCATATCCTCGATGTCGGTTGTCAAACCAACGTTCATACTGATGACCTTCATACCTTTGATTATTTTGGTCATTTTGTGCATTTTTTCGTTGCTCATTATTCTGTGCAACTGCGTTCGTCTGATATACAACCTAATAATTTTTTCGATTCTTTAGATTCAAGTGGCAGTCAGCAGTGTTATGATTTTTAGTTTCATAGATTGCACACCATGATGCTTTGTTATTCTTCATGTTGAATGGGAAATATTTTGTAATGTGCTCTCCATGCTCCTCGCAGATGCCGTAAAAACATTTTTTTTGCACAAATCGAACATCCTATCGGCTAATATCCTGTCGAAAGTTATCTTTTGAATATTCGGTCAATGAGCATTTCATGCACCAGATGTCTTGACTTTTAAGGTTTAGGTATTTTAAATATTTTTGCATGCTGGAATATCTTCATCCATTTCTACTTGTAGAGCTTTAGTAAGCGCATCCTCATAAGTTTTGAATGTCTCTAGAATTATGTGACAGCGAATTTTTTGTGACAGACCTGCAAGAAACCACTAGATTAGTAGTTTCTCATTAATAACATAATCCAATTGGCTGAGAAGGTCTTTCCAATGTTTTTTGTAGTTGCGGACAGTTTCTCCTGACTTTTGTGATGTTGTCTTCAATTTCTTAGCTACCAGATGTTTTGCATCTGGAGTTTTAAAAAATGATAAAAATTGCGTTTTGACTTTTTCTTTAGTTGCTCCAGGGGTTCTTTTAGAAAGTTCATAAACCATGTTAATTCTCTTTTCCTTAAGGCTCCAGCAAACTATGCCATCTGTCTTTCTTCATATATAACTTGGTTTGCCTACCATGTCGATTTGTAGATGAACCAATGTCATCTAGGATCTTCATTGCCCTCATATAGAAGGATGTGTGTTGATTCGTGACCCATATTGGAGTCACTATCACTGTCTTCTTCGGGAGATGGCGGTGGTGGGGGTGGTGGTGAGTATAGTGGAGTATTTTGTTTATCCTTATGTGCAAAACTATTGTCGACAAAACTCTCGTTTCCGTTGGTCGTCTTAGTTGTTGTTTCTTCTCTGACAAGTAGTCGATCGGGATCGACTTCTCCTGTCGATGTCCAACTACAATTATTTGTTTGCATCTCCAAATTTTCTGTATCTTCCAAAGCTGTATTTGGCACAGGGGGTGCTCCTTCATGTGTCGAGTAAAGTAAGTGGATACTCAATTGGATGGTAACGCTTGAAACTTGACCTAATTTCCTTCTTCTAGTCGATGGATAAGTAGATGATTATCATCGTTTCTTTCATCGTCTAGTCAGATCCAAATACCAAAGTCACCAAATCTTAGTTTGAGGTCCTCTTTGATAATGGTTTGTATCCTAGTACTCAGATTTGTCGATTGTAGAGGTCTTACCTCCTGGGGAACTTCTGATTGGAGAGATTCTTGTGACTCTATCCACAAATCTTCTTCCATAGGGGATGCTTCTTATTCCACACATTCTTCATGTCGGTCATGACCCAACTATGGTGAATTTGTCTCTTGGTATATCACCCTAGTACTCATTCCTCTTTGTAGCGCTATAGATCTTTCTCTTCTTTCCACCCTTCTTTGCAGCCTCTTCTCTTTATATATATTTTGAAAGTCCATCATACCTTTATGTGACATTGTCCTTTTGATTTCCATTTTAGGTCAAATTTTCATTGCTGGTGAATGGTATCTCTTTATTCGACTAGATTCCTCTCCACTTTACCCCAACATATGACCATCTATTGTTTTTCAGGAATAAAAACCCTTATAGCCTAGGGTCTGGGTTTACCAACATACTTCTAAAACTTGTAGACAATCATATTTAAAGTATAGAAAAGGAATAGGAAGGAATGTTGAGCTCCCCCAATTAATGACGGTTGATCCAAGCTTTCTCTTCTCCCGCTCTGCTTCTCTCCAAAGCTTTCACGGATGCACCTCCTTCACCTAGAAAGAGAAAATTATCCAAGTACAATATTATACATGTATATATGACAGGTTAGATAAACAATATATAGAGTGATTAATAAAAATATTCATCAACCATGATACATGAAAGAGACTCAACACAAAGTTGGAAGAAGAATTTGTTAGAATAATCAACCCATAATTAACTACCTTAGACATTAAATTAATCATTTTTGTCTTATTTGCCTAGTTTCATGATTCCACCTTATGCAAGTTGTCATTTACCTATCCATAGTGGTCAAACTTGCCTATTTTGACTCATGGAGCACTTGGGAAACCTCAAGGAATCAATTTTGCTTTATTCTTGGCCTCCTAGGAACCCTTCTATTTTTCTGCTTTATTGCCTACTTTTTCAGTGCTTTAAGGCAATTGGGAAGGTTTGACTAGGTGAGTTTAACTAGTTTTTTTGTCCTTCCATCACCTTTTAGGTTTCCTAAGTGCTTATGCCAATTTGTGAGATCCTTAGCTGATTTGGAAACTACTTTATGCACCTATGGGGGAATTGCTTAATTTTAGTAAGCCTGCTTTTGACTAGATTTGAATTGCCTCATCATGCATTCGAATCCCTTATGTAATTATTTAATGAAGCAACCTATTATGTTACAGGTTTGGCTATTGTACACTGAGTTAATACAGTTTAGTGTTCAGCTCCATATTCAGTCTCTTTTGTGAGTGATTTTGCATGTACAATTGATAATTGTTGTGAGTTTAATTGTTCTATCACTGGGTTCAATTTCCACATGGTATCAAATCCTTTGTAGATTGATTTCTCTCCTTCCAATATGTTTTGCAGGTTCGACATCAGTGACTGGGAGCCTTCTACTGACAGTCGGGACAATTTTTGAGCTATGGATCAATCTTAGAAGATCATATTGACTCCCTTCAACTTCTTTGAATGGAAAGCAGAGATGGAGATACTATTGAGAGTGAAAGGCCTCTATAGGGTGACTATGGCAACAAAAGTAGAGCCCAATGTAGCTGCAAAGAAGATAAAATGGCACAACAGGAGGGATGAGGCCTATGGTCTCTTGTGTCTGAGTATTTCTAGAGACCTCCTTTTCCATCTTGATGGATTGACATCACCGAATGAAATATGGGAGAAGCTTGTTGATCTTTTTGGAAAGATAGATGAGATGAGGGGACATCAAATTGAAAATGAACTGATCTCCCTGAGTCCAAATAGCTTTGAATCCCTGCAACTCTATTTCTCCAAGTTCAAAGCACTTGTTTTGCATCTAAAACAATGTGGGATCGAAAATGAGAATGATCAACTGGTCTTGGCCATACACTCAAAGCTTGGCCCTCACTATTCAGTGTTTGTTTCGACCTTCTGTGCCACAAAATTGACAGCTCGAACCTGGAAGATGCCTAGCCTTGCAGATTTCATGGAATCTCTCACACAAGAACAAGACAAGCTAGTGATGATGGGAGCCATCAAACCATCCAAAGACCAAGCTCTGGTTGCTAGAGATTCGAGGGTGGATTCAAAAAGCATAAAGAAATATAAAAAGCCACCTGAGTAAAAGAGAGATAAGAACAAGTCTCCGGAGGAGCCACAAGGTTCCAAGAAAAACTACCAGAAGAAGAAGAATAAAGGAGAAATGAGCAAGTGTGCATATTGCAATAAGGGCAATCACACTAAAATATCTTGTATTAAAAAACAAATAGACATGCTGACCCAACTCCTGGAGAAGAATGGCATCTCCCTTCCAGACAGCTCGAAGAAGAGAGAAGGAGGATCAAGTTCAGAAGACAGAGAGAGAGTTCGTGCATTGGTTGCTCGCACATCAAGCTCACCTAGTTTCATCATTGATTCTGGAGCTTCAAGACACATGGTTTCAACCAAGGAGGCATTCTCCTCACTTGACATGTCGAAAGGACCACCAATAGTACTAGGAGATGACTCTCTCGATGAAAGTTTGGGCAAAGGGAGGATTGATCTTGATCATGGTCAGTTCAGCAATGTGTTTTATGTTCCTAGTCTTGCCTCGAACCTCTTATCAGTGTACCAGATGACTCACACTAGGTCTCCAAAGAAGGTCATATTCTCCCCTGATGAAGTTGAGATCACAGAGATCTCAATTGGTAACGTCATTGCAAAAGGAGTTGCAAATAATACTTCAAAGGTATACATGTTCTCACACTTCCTACCCTACTTAAACCCCTCTACTCTTTTGATTCATGCTAATGAGGAAAGCAAGCTTTGGCATGAAATATTTGGCCACCTAAATTACAATTATCTTTTTGATCTTAGTGAAAAAGAGATGGTCATAGGGTTACCCAAGATAAAAATTTCCAAAGGAGTCTGCCAAGGTTGTATCCTAGGAAAACACCCAGAGCATAAATTTGAGAGAGCTAGTCATGAGAGAACCTCTGCACCCCTCGAGTTGATGCACAGTGATTTTTCTGGCCCATTCCCTCATATTTCCATGATTCAGGCCAAATATGCATTGACTTTCATAGATGACTTTTCCAGGTATTGCTGGGTTTACTTCCTGAAACACAAGTCTGAAGTTTTTGGCCTATTCAAAGTCTTTAAGGCTTTGGTTGAAAACCAGTCTGGGAGGAAACCCAAGGTCCTCAGATCTGAAAATGGTGGTGAGTATGTCAAGTTTGAGTTTATTCAATATTGTGCAGATGCAACATTCTATCCCTTACACACCACAGTAGAATGGTGTTGCTGAGAGGAAGAACAAATCACTGAAGGAGATGGCAACATGCATGATGGAGGCCAAAATTTTGCCACCAAAGTACTGGGCCAAAGCTATAAATGGTGCAGCCTATATCCAGAATAAGGTGCCTCATAAACAGCTTTATGGTATGACTCCTTTCAAAGCATGGAATGGGCACAAGCCAGATGCGACCCATTTCAGGATTTTTGGCTCAAAGGCTTGGGATAGAATTCCAACAGAAAAGAGGAAGGCTTTGCAGCCCCAAAGCCAAGAGTGTCTATTTGTTGGGTAATATAAAGATTCAAAAGGTTACAAGCTGATAAATTTGAGCACAAACAAAGACTTCATTGAAAGGTGTGTTCAGTTTCAAGAAGAACCCCTAGCATCAGTGGAAGTTGGAGAAGCCTCTTCACCACCAGATCCTCTGAAAGTAAGTGAAGAGATTGTTGAACATGTTGATTCTGATATGTTTGATAGTGATGAGTTTATTTCAGATCCTAACATACCTACAAGGCCAAAATGGGCAGCCAAGACACTTCATGTAGTAGGAGAGCTAGCTAGGAATCCCAATGACCCAAGGAGGACTAGATCTCAATTTGAGAGTGCTCTGTGCATGAAGGATCCTATGTTTGTTGAGAAATGCTATCTGATGGTGGAATTAGATCCTCAGACATATGAAGATGCAGCAGGATATCCAAGATGGCAAGCAACCATGAAGGAAGAGTTCAGCTCACTCCAGAAGAGCAACACTTGGGACCTAGTGGATCTTCCCCTAGGGAGGAAGCTAGTTCAGTGTAAGTGGGTGTACAAGACCAAATTTGCTGCTGATGGTTCACCCCTTAAGTACAAGGCTATATTGTTAGCCAAGGGATACTCACAAGTTCATGGCATACATTACAATGAGACCTTTGCATCAGTGGCAAAGATGGACTCCATCAGGCTAGCCTTAGCCATTGCAGCTTCAAAACAATGGGAGGTAGATCACATGGATGTAAAATGTTCCTTCCTGAATGGAGATCTCACTGAAGATATATACATGCAGCAGACTCAATGATTTTATACTAACCCATCTCTTGTGTGCAGGTTGAGAAAGTCATTGTATGGGCTAAAGCAAGCCCCCAGGGCTTGGTATGCCAAGATTGATAGCTTCTTGCTATCACTGAATTTTGTTTGGTGAAAATCAGATCCAAATGTATATTTGAAGTTAATTAATGGTTAATTAATGATCATTTTGTTTTATGTTGATGACCTTCTCATTACAGGAAGCTCAAGGGATGAGATTTCTTCCTTGAAGGGTGCAATGAACCAAGCCTTCTCCATGACAGATTTGGAGCTGGAATCAAGGTGCACCAATCCAAGTATGCCTTGGATTTGCTGAAAAAATTCAAAATGAAGGATTGCAAGCCAAGCAAGGCTCCTTTCCTTTCAGGAGTGAAGCTGGAAGAAGCTGATTCTTCACCTATGGTAAACAATACACTGTATAGGCAATTGATTGGATGTTTGTTGTATCTTACACATACTAGACCTGATATTTATTATGAAGTAAGTGTGGCTTATAGACACATGGATCAGCCTCATGAGATCCATTGGAAAGCATCCAAAAGGATCCTTAACTTTGTTAAGGGAACAAGGACACATGGGATCTTCTACAAAGCAAAATCTGATCTTGATTTGATTGGGTTTACTAACAGTGATTTGGCAGGTGATAGCATAGATAGAAAGTCCACATAAGGATATGTGTTCATGCTTGTAGAAGGGCCAATCAGCTGGTAAACTAAGAAACAGAGTGCCATTGCACTCTCATCTACAGAAGTAGAGTACAGAGGAGTTGTAAATGCAGCAACTCAATGTTTATGGTTGCAGGGGTTACTTGGAGAGTGTGGCTTCGAATTAGAGTACTCAACTACCATCTATTGTGATAAACATAGTACCATTAGAATCTACAATGATCCAGTTCATAAGCAGAGAACCAAACACACTGAGATCCATATGCACTACATCAGAGAGCTTGTGCATGATGGCACCATTCACCTACTCTTTTGTTCATCTTCAGAACAAGTAGCTGATATCTTCACCAAAGCATTTTGTGAGAAGACCTTCAGCAATCTCAAATCACTGCTAGGAATTTCTGATCATGCTATGAAGCATGAGTGAAGACAATATTTCCAAATTTTGTTTTACAGTCCATGTTTAAGGGAGGATTTTCCCACTGGGTTTTTGCCTCTTTCCTTGGTTAAATGGACATGCAGTATGTAAAGGATGACTAAGCCTTGTTCCTAGGCCCTATAATTTTCTGATATATTACTCATAAGTCAGGCTTAAGGGGGGGTGTTAGAATAATCAACCCATAGTTAACTACCTTAGACATTAAATTAATCATTTTTGTCTTATTTGCCTAGTTTCATGATTCCACCTTATGCAAGTTGTCATTTACCTATCCATAGTGGTCAAACTTGCCTATTTTGACTCATGGAGCACTTGGGAAACCTCAAGGAATCAATTCTGCTTTATTCCTGGCCTCCTAGGTGCCCTTCTTCTTTTTCTGCTTTATTGCCTTCTTTTTCAGTGCTTTAAGGCAATTGAGAAAGTTTGACTAGGTAAGGTTAACTAGTTTTTTGTCCTCCACATCCTCCACTCTTTTCTCCTATGAAAAGCATGTATGAGTTGTCCTTCCATCACCTTTTATCTTTCCTAAGTGCTTTTTCCAATTTGTGAGCTCCTTAGCTGATTTGGAAACTACTTTATGCACCTATGGGGGAATTGCTTAATTTTAGTAAGCCTGCTTTTGACTAGATTTGAATTGCCTCCTCATGCATTAGAATCCCTTATGTAATTATTTAATGCAGAAAGCTATTATGTTACAAGGTTGGCTATTGTACACTGAGTTAATAAAGTTTAGTGTTCAGCTCCATATTCAGTCTCTTTTGTGAGTGATTTTGCATGTACAATTGATAATTGTTGTGACTTTATCTGTTCTATCACTGGGTTCAATTTCCACAGAATTCTCTTTATTAAAAATAGTGAATGAGATAAGTGTACAACCCAACGCTTGAGACAAGGACTCCTCTACAACCAAAGGAATCTGAGTTCTGCTTCTCCAAATAATTCTAAAGATATACCACCAGCATAACTTTGCTCTACAAGATTATATCTTTTAATGCCCTCCCCAAGGCCTCTATTTATACTTTGGAAAATAGAGTAGTTTCAAAGGTTGAGGAGGTTGAGACAGTTGAGTTAGTTAATGATTAAGGCTCAACAAATCTCCATTAATCATGTTTTATTATTTTTAATGTCGAATGGATGTGTATGCGGCTGTTGATACTAGCAAGCCGTGTATGAAACACAAGTTGCTTTAAGGGAAACCCACATATAGATATGTACGTGGGTTGAAATGAGAATAGTCACGTATAGTACGTGGGTTGTCAAAGAAGATAGTCACGTATAGTACGCGGGTTTTCAAAGAATATAGTCGCATACGGCAATCAACATATAGAAAGGTAAAATGGCAAGCTAGTTGGATAGTGAATGCATCTCATGTCATGCCCATCTATAGTGCTTAGGAAACCTTCAATCCAAAAGTGTCCTTTGGTGTACCAACATAAGAAGTGTCGGCACTCGAACGGAGAAGTGCCATTTGGGTTGATAACAGAGGCCCCCTAATGTGTGAGGTCAGAGGGAAGCGATGGCCAAAATACATTAAAATCATTATCTTTGGAGAAATCAGGAGTCCAATGGTGCAGAGATAGTACCTAAAACAAATACATAATAATGTCATATACAAATTCATATCTAAGGATGCTATGTTCAATATACTGGATCACTATATCCTTTACAAATTTTGAGTACATCATATAGTACGGGTACAAGACTGTGTATATTACAAAGGTGGATCGAAGCCACAATATACAATGATGATGAGTCTTCAAAGATCTAGAAGCTGCGTAAATAGGTACAACATAGTCTTGCGCAACTTAGTCCATATATAGGGAACTAAGGTCTTCATAAACAATCCCAAAGAACCAGTAAAATCCAAGACATGTGAATAAATGTAGGTTGAATTCGAACATGGAGCGAATTAAACAGATTGTCAATAAATAGGTAATAATCGACAACTAAAGAAAAGGAATTCACCAATAATGAAAGTGGATCCCAAGGCATGATTGTCAAAAATATAGGCCTTCGTCATCAAGAAGTGCTGATGAGGAACCATACTGTGATAAGGAAGGAAATAGATCCTCCAACGGATCACAAGAGTGACTAGGAACTGGGTAAAGGAAGGGAGACACAAGTGATAACAAATACAACAATGATGGGATCAAGAGATAGATCAGACATTGAGTTAAGTCCTTGAATAGTGAGCATGACATAGAGATGACCCAAGGAAGATTTTAACTTTATAGATAGAACAACTATACTTATCTGTCATGTAGGAGACATGATCAGATTCCCCAGGTAGAACTGACAAAAGGAGTAAAAAACTCGAAGTAATAGCTGAACTGAAAGTGAACACTGAGACATGGGTATTGAAAAAATATAGAGAGTTCTATGTTCAAGGATGGCATGCTGCCACTAATTGAAAACCAAGAGAAAACTTCTTCCTTACCTTCCCTGTTAAATTTTAACGAGTCCAGGAGAGTAGACTCGAGTCTCTCTTTATTTTTTAACAAGCTTGAAGAGAAGAGGGAATATTACTTGATTGTGTCACTTATTCGTGGATTTTATGAGCCCAAACTAGTACATGCTTAGTTGGTGTTTTCACATCTAGAGAGTCTGAAAACTCCAAAGAAGACTCCAGGGGAGTCCTTTTTTGTCCAATTTAGTCTCCTGAATCCGAAAAAGTATAAAACATACCACAAAATAACTCTCTTAACTTCCATAGAACAAACGGTGAACCTTTTTTGTACTTAGTTAGGGAGGTCCAAAAAAGGTTAAATTACCACCTACCCAACACTCCTTCAAGAGCAGCATATAGCTTGAGTTTTACGAGAGTGAAGGAAAGCAAGATCACTCAGAAGGATCCATTTTAGTATGAGAAATGGGGCTTAGAACAATAAACTCGATGCTTTGTTCTTAGTGTTTAACGAGCATGAAAAAGACATAAAGTACAATGGGAATATTTTCATGTTTAGGTCCAGAGCACAAAAAAGAGAAAATTGAGCTCATACCGAGTGTTCCTTTTCCATAAATTTAGTCCCTCAGGTGCGGAAAAGTGATAAACCTATGCTTGAGAATACTCTTCTCAATTCCGTAGAAAAGAAAGTGATCCTTTCTTGTATTATTTCGCATGGTCCGAGAAAGAGATAACCCACCACCAATGTGGATGCCCATTCACATATTCTTAATGAGCTTGAATGGACAAGTTAACTCGCTAGTCAAGTCTGTTTTAAGGAGTCAGACCTGGGCCTAAATAAACTCCATAAGGGTGGGGAGTCCTATAAAGGGATAACTTGTAAAAAGAGACCAAAATGAGGCTCCATTTGGCGTGAAAAATAGATAAAATGATTCCCCTGTACCTAATACAGCAGCAACATGAGTATAGAAAGACAACATAGGTTCTAAATGAGGATACTCATGAGAGGAAATCCCTATCCACGAAAGAACGATGGTAAAGACAAGGAGCTAATGGTTAAAAATATCATAGTCCATGGTTAAAATGTTGGTTGCTAAGTTTAAGATGGAGTAGGTATAGATGCAAAATGCATGTGACATAACAAAAAACCATCCTATATGAGTAAAAAACACCTTATAATGATGATAAACATGTTACAAGGCAAAACGATATGGTATTAGTTTGATGAATTATGAACTATAGGGAAAAAACCAACTTGAGAAATATAATTTCTATAAATAGTTCAAAAACATAAATAGAACTTACCATTTAGATTTTTAGCCATAAAAGACAAGTTTTCACCTCTTCCTTCAATTGCTCGGTCTGGAAAATCCGGTGGACCAATTCCAAATCCGCAAGTGTCAGGTAATACAACACCCCAAGCTCTTCAATTTGATCCTAGCAAATTTCAAAATTGATCCCTAATTTTATATTTTTGAGCACCCTCAACAAAGGAACGTTGTGTACGTGGGTTTGATATAGTGAAACTCATGTAAATGCATTCTGTACATGGGTTTCCTGAAATACAGTCCCATACAATACACGACATGCCTAAATAGACAGTCGCGTATGCTACGTGAGGTGGATAAAAAACATGTAGGGTCAGATTTTTGAAATTTTACATGAAACTAAAGGTTTGAAATGCTTGTTTTACTAGGTTTGAAGATGGTGCTTGAGTGGAGGGAGCATCAACATGAAGATATGGATCAAGAAGCACTCCAGGATGCACCCACTGTGAATGTTTTATGTTCAAGTGGGTTGTTAAAGTTTTTTTGTACATCACCTATCCGGGCCAATGTCTTCCTGCTAGAGTTCATGATAAATTACTGGGATCATGATTTGGGCATGTTTGACCTTCAAGGTGATTCCTTGGATATTACTTCAGAGGATATCTATTTCATCACCAGTCTATCATGACAAGGAGCTCCAGTCAACTTGGAAGGCACCGACAGATGCGGTGATCCTCTAAGTGTCCAAAACTACATTGACATATACTGTGCACTAGGTACAAAAAAGAGAGGGAGTTGCATCCCTATTGTACATATACGTGATCTTCCTCTATAGGTATTGAAAAGTACCATAGTGAGGGTTGAGGGATCATCTTCTATTCACCTTGCTACACGAAACCAGAAGAGACTAGCAGTGAATTGTATGCAAGGGGCCCTATATGATTGGTGCTCGGGAGTGATCCCGATTATGAAGAAACAACTCTCTGACTACAAGAGAGGAAGGAGAAATAATTTTGGATATTCTAGCATACTAGTAGCCTTCTTCTTTGAGAGAGTGTCAGGATTGAGCCCTGCAATACCCTTACCATTTCATTCTCCTCGTCAGCCTAGGCTGAGTATATGGGGAGATATATTCCTCTGCCAGGGAGGTGGTAGCTCAGTGCAGAGTGTATATGATTATGACTTCTACTTTTGGTGGGAGCGATAGTTTCCAACACTGGAATAGTTTCCATATGCTGGAATGGATTTTCATGGTGATTCAGACCTCATCCTCCCTCCAGGAGGAGAATGGGGAAAGCTAGGTAATTTTTTATTTTCAAATTTTCAAATTTTTATGAATTTTAAAATAGAGATATATACATATGTATACGAGTTCTAATCCTATAAACATGTCAAAATGTAGATATTGGACCAGTCTTCCTTGAAGGTCATCCATGCATGTATGTGCATCCTGTCTTGGGAGAGGACCGGTGGCTAATTAGGGTTCTTGAGGGGAAGCTGGCCAGGCTTACCCAGAGAGTACCCACCTTACAGATTGCACATAAACACACTTGTAACCTAGGGTCTAAGGTTACCAACGTACTTCTAAAACTTGTAGACAATCAGATTTAAAGTACAGAAAAGGAATAGGAAGGAATGTTGAACTCACCCGATTAACAATGGTTGATCCAAGCTTTCTCTTCTCCCGCTCTGCTTCTCTCCAAAGATTTCAGGGATGCACCTCCTTCACCTGCAAAGATAAAATTCTCGAAGTACAATCTTATACATGTATATATGACAGGTTAGATAAACAATATATAGAGTGCTCAATAAAAAATATTCATCAACCATAATACATGAAAGAGACTTAACAAAACGTTGGAAGAAGAATTCTCTTTATTAACAATAGTGAATGAGATAAGTGTACAACCCAACGCCTGAGACAAGGACTCCTCTACAACCAAAGGAATTTGATTTTTTCTGCTCCAAATACTTCTAAATATATACCACCAGCATAACTTTACTCTCCAATAGTATATCTATTAATGCCCTCCCCGAGGCCTCTATCTATACTTTGGGAAATAGAGTGGTTTCGAAGGTTGAGGAGGTCGAGACAGTTGAGTTAGTTAATGATTAAGGCTCAACAAATCTCCATTAATCATGTTTTATTATTTTTAATGGTGAATGGATGTGTACGCAACTATTGATACTGGCAACCCGCATATGACACGCGAGTTGCTTTAAGGGAAACCCGCATATAGATCTATATGCGGGTTGCAATGAGAATAGTCACGTATAGTACGTGGGTTGTCAAAGAAGATAGTCACGTATGTATGCGAGTTGCTATGTAGATAGTCGTGTATGGCAATCAACATATAGAAAGGTAAAATGGAAAGCTAGTTGGATAGTGAATGCATCTCATGTCATGCCCATCTATAGTGTTTAGGAAACCTTCAATCCAAAAGTGTCCTTTCGTGTACCAACATATGAAGTGTCCGCACTCAGACGGAGAAGTTCCATTTGGGTTGATAACAACTACCCCCCCATTTCCTACCCAATTCTTTAGAAAGCTTGGATAGTTCTATTTACTTGCTTAGGAAATCTTTCCACTCCCTCTTGGAAATGAATGTTTCCCACTTATTTTGTTTCTCCGCCCAGTTAGTATTTTGTGGCGGTTCATGTAGTAATGGATGAGGTTCGACAATATGACCCACTCCTTTTTCTATCAAGAATTTAAACAGCAAGGTTGGTAAGGAGCACGAGAACTATTCAGTAAGGTATGTATAGAATTTATTCTGAACGGCTTCTACAAAAATTCTCTCCTCTATAGCTTGCTCCTCATAGAAGTCGTCGGTGATTTTTTTGAACCACTCCGACAAGTTTGTCCTCCCCCCTCGAATTAGTTGTTCTAGCAGCTGTTGGTTTTTAATCACTTTCATCTTTTTCATCCAAAAGTTTCTTCAGAAGCTGGGGTACTGATTCTACAAACTTCTCATGAGTCTTAGTAAAGAACCTTTCTTTTGCTTGCGCAGTCATTAATATGTTTCTTCGTGCATAATTTTGCAAGTAGTTTGCTATTTTACACTCCCACCATTCCTTAATCTCTTATTCTGATATCATCTACTTGTATACATCTCAGACATGTACTACCAGCAATGTAACCAAATTTGTAATCTCACAGATCACATAGGGTTGCCAATAATACACATTAAGAACAGACATACATAACAAATACAAGAGACAAGAACAAGTAAGCGAAATAATAAATTATATTATAATGAAAGGGTCCATACAATATAGAGAACCAAACCAAGTTTTCATCTGGCTCAAAAGCTTAATATATATGAATTACAAAAAGTTACAACTAACTACCCGTTGGTTCGGTCAACCGACACGACCTTATGTGGCTGACCTAATCTCTCATTAGTCGGCTAACCGACTTAGTTGACTGATCGTTCAAGTCAACTTACCTACTTGCTCCTCCAACACTGCTCCCGTCTAGACCATTGATTTGTGTGGAAGTTCTCTGAACCGTCGATCCTATGAATCGCATAAAGTGGGATTCTAAATTTTCGTAACCAAATTTCTGTATTTCTGCTTTTCGATTATTCCTTTCCACTCCTTTTTGGGTTGTTGATCTATGGGGAAACACTCTAAACCGTTGATCTTATAGGATGGAGGAAAGAAGAAAGAGGGCTTCCAACTTTCCATGACCAATTTTTTTCCTTTTTTGATTCTTCCCTTTTTCTTTTTCAGCCATCTATTTTCCGTGGAATCTTTTCGGACCGTCGATCCTACGGATCGTAGAATGCAGAATTTCAATTTTTTTAGCAACCAAACTCTGTTTTTCTTCTTTCCTCTCCCACTTTTCTACTCCATTCTATTTCATTGATCTAAGATTAAAACTTAGAAGTGTTATGAACTGTTGATCTATGATCAAAGTGGGGATGCGTTATGGGCTTGAGGAGAGCAGAAAGCGGGCTTTCAACTTTTTATGGACATATTTTCACCTTTTTTGCTTTCGCATTTTTACTTCCCTTTTCTTATTAGACCATTGATTTATCCCAGTGCCATTCTTGACCGTCAAATCTCAGACTGTGAAAATTGGAATTTGGGTTTACCAACTTTCACAACTGAATCTCTTCCTTTTCTGCTTATGGCCCTTTGTTGGACCGTTGATTTATACCGACACCATCCTTGACCGTTGATCTGGGATAAGATGTGGATCTCCTCTTGTCTTTGACATTTCTTTTACGCAATTATTCTGGACCGTCAGATCACTTTGCAGCTTGGATATCCACCGTCCATTCTCACCAATACTTATCTTTGAATGGATTTTTCATACGAGGCTCATTACCAAGGTCGCACCTAAGGTATTTTTCAATGCTTTCTTCTCTTTTGACTAGGAAAAAATATTTTAGAACCTGCTTCAGCACTCACTTAGGTTATATGACATGGTAAATTTTTTACTTACCCAACACTTTTACTAGCTTGTCCTTTTTGTAGGGGAATTAGTGAGGATACATCTGTAAAAAATTTTAAATTTTAGCAGGAGAATTCATATGCAAATGAATGTAGAACCACAACATCCACAAATGAGTGCATAGCCACAATATCCGCAAATGAATTCATGACCAAAACATACACAAATGAATACAGTACCACAATGTATGCAAATGAATGTAGAACAACAACATCCATAAATTAATGCAAGACCACAACATCTGCAAATGAATGCAAGTCGATAATGTCTACAAATGAATTCCATACCAAAACTTTTGTAAATGAATACATGAACACAACCTCTACAAATGAATCCCGGACCACAACTTCTGCAAATGAATTCCATACCACAATGCCCATCAATGAATGCATGACTACAATGTCTACAAATGAATTCCATACCATGACATCTGCAAATGAAGCTAGGACCACAAATTTATCTACAAGAACTTGATCACATATGTACTGATATTCCATCTTATCATAAATAAGAATATTATCATAACTCCCTCTTTCCATGGAGGCCCTTTTGGACTACACCAAGCTTCTTTGTAAAATATTCAAACTTCACATGAGACAGAGGATTAGTTAACACATCTGCAACTTGTTCCTCTGTAGGAACATACTGGAGATTTATGGCTCTTCTATGCACCATATCCCATATGTAATGATTCTTTATATCTATGTTCTTTGACTTATCATGGAACATCGATTTCTCTATTAATTTGACACAACTCTGGTTGTCACAATAAATATCAGTCGCATCCATCCTAGTAGCAAACAATCCTGTCAATAATTTGTGATGCCATACTACTTCACTACAGGCCGAACATGTTGCAATGTATTCATCCTCTCTTGTACTAAGTGAAACACTAGTGTTCTTTCTACTAATCCATGAGATCACACCTAATCCCAAACTGAAACAACATCCTGAGTTCTCTTTATGTCTTCATCACTTCCTGTCCAATCCGAATCAGTGTATCCACATAATTTAAACTCACGATTAGCTATATATGTGAGGCCATAATCCAATGTACCCTTTAGGTACCTCATCACTTTTTTTGTTGCAACTAGGTGAACATTTATGGGTTCCACCATAAGCTGGCTTAATGTGTTCATGACAAAACATATATATGGACTTGTATTTTTCAAATACATCAGTGAGCTTCCAATCTGTCTATATAGTGTGAAATCTACTCTTTTTGAAGAGTCATCATTTATGATATTTAGGTTTGTCACCATTGGAGTATTCATTTCCTTACAATCCAACATCCCAAATATCTTTAGGATCTCAACTGCAAATTTTTCTTGGTTTAGGAAAATTTCATTTGGGAACTTCCATACTTCAAGACCTAGGAAGTAATGCATCATGCCAAGATCTTTACTTTCAAATTTTGTCACAAGATTATTATTACATCCACTTATAGCTTCTCCTTTATTGTCAAAAATAGATCATGTACATACAATAGTAATATCATGATCCCATCATCTTGAACCTTATAGTAAAGGTTGTAATTTTGATTACTAGTGGTAAAGCCTAAGCTCATCAGGAAGTAATTATTCTGTACCATGCTCTGGGTTCTTGCTTTAATCCATATAACGCTTTCTTTAGTAGGAACATATGTGTTTTCTTCTCATGTGTCTCAAAACATCGATTTTGTTCAATATACAGTTCCACTTCTGTGACACCATTTATAAAGTATGTCTTTACATCCATTTCTGTAATTTCCATCACATCTTAGAAGCCAAAGAAATAATGGTTTTGATTGAGGTATATCTATCTATTGGTGCAAAAGTTTCTTCATAATCAATCCCTTCTTTATGGTAGAATCCTCGTGCGACAAAATCTTTCTTTGAAATTTTCAATACTACCATCAATTGAGTTCCTTGTCTTAAAAATCCATTTGGAAGAGACCACTGATTTATCCTTTGGTCTTAGAACCACTTCCCAAACATCACTCTTTAAGATACATTAACATACTTCAATCATGGAATTCAACCATTCCTTCTTCTATGAGGCTTATTCAAAACATCTAGGTTCTTCATCAACAAAGTTACACATTAATTCTACGTAAATGGAGTAGAGTCTTAGTCTCTTGCTTCCTTCTTGTGCACCATATATTTATGCTTCTTGAATTATATCACGAGTCCAAGATGGTATTTTCCTTTTCGATATTGTCTGATGAGGTATCTCTATAGGTTCTTGAGGTTCTGCCATGTCCTGATATTCAGGTATAGGATCTTCTTCATATCCAACTGGTGGTTTATTGATCCCTACGATCCTAGGAATTTCTTGTTCATCTTCATCCACATGGGTGTTTCTGGATTTGTTGAAAGATGCATCTTCATCAAATGTGACATCTCTGCTGGCCTCAATTTTACGAAATCCTGGAATATAGATTATGTATTTTTTTGAATGATCACTATATCCAACAAATATTCCTTTCTTTCTTGAGGGGTCCAACTTTTATATTTTATCTTTGGAAACATGTAGGTAAGAAACACGGCCAAATATCTTCAGGTGACTGACTTCATGATTCTCATCGGTAAACATTTCTCCTGGAGTTTTGTTTCCAAGCACACTATGGAATAGTTTCTTTTGAACATAAAATGTTGTATTTTCTTCTTCATCTCATAAATACATGGGATATCATGATAATGAATTATGGCTTTGACTGCTTCGATGATGGATATATTATTCCTTTTTGCTGCTCCATTTTGTTGAGGATTATAGGGTGTAGTAATCTCCCTCTTGATCACTTCTTCTTTGCATAAGTATTTGAATTCATTTGGAGTGAATTCTCTTCCATTATTTGATCTTAATATCTTAATCTTCTTTTCAGAGAGATTCTCCACAAGAGCTATGAACTCTTTGAAATTTTAAAATACTCCATATTTCCTTTTCAAGAAGTATATCTAAGTATTACATGAGTAATCATAAATAAAAGAGACATAATAGGCATACCCTCTTAAGGAAGTAGTTGACATTGGTATACACACATCTAAGTGGACAATCTCTGGGATCCCTTTTGCTTTACAATTATTTCTTGGAAATGGATTCGTGGTGTTATTCCCTTGAGCACATCCTTTGCATACCCCTTCATTGTTGATCTAGATTTCTTGTATACATGTTACTACCTTTCTCACAATTGGTAATTATTTGTAGTTTCCATGAGGAAGTATTCTATGTCATAGTTCAAATAGACTGATAGTACACATTGTGAAAGTTGAATATGTATGCCCTTTTAGTTTCTAGATCCCTCCTTGTTCAATAATTATTACAACTACATCATCTATACTTCTTCCTTTTGACCAAATAAGAACTTCACCATCTACAAAGGAAACTCTAAAGGATTTATTGTCTAGAATTGATATAGAAAGAAGAATATTCTTTAAACCTGGAACATATAAGACTTCTTTCATTTTCATGGACTTACCAGATTTCATATTTTAGGAATATTATTGTATTCATCTGATAGGATATTGATAGTTATCTCCAAGTTTTACTTTGTGTGGATAATGTTTCTATGTGAGGCATGAGAGAGAATCTCTATGGCCTGCCATATGGTCGGAAGAACCACTATCAATGAGCCAAGTATCACTTCCCTGATATATTGATCCTGCGAGGGATGATATTAAGACATATTCTTCATTAGATTCTTTATTGCCTCTCGTCCTGTAACACCCCAGTTTTGACCCCATTGGCATTAAAAGATACATGATGTATATTTTGTAATTAATCATGGTGTTGAGCTAAAGGAAAAATCCCCACCATCAATTTGGTTGTGTAAGTTTCGGGAATAGGGATCATTGTCGATCGTGCTATACAGCACATTATATTTTTGGCATCATGTAAATATGCACATCAAATAAAATAAAACTAAATCCAACTACGACGGTGCAACGTTAAATGAAAAGGGAATTATTTCTAAGGTTAAGCGGGGGGTTGTCAAAAACATGGGAGCCATTGGGGGTTTGCCATGTGCCGACCACCGACTAAACTTTTTTTGTTTGATTAGTTGGGAGTAGTTATGGTTGAGGAGTGGCCAATACTTGCCCCATGTACACTCCACCAGCAAGCTCGCTCTTCCTCACGCGAAGGGCAGGGGGACGGTCACCATTCACCCCACTCTCCTACGATCCCATTTCTTCGGATGTTTTGGTATTGCTCACACACATGCAGGGTTCTAGTTTTCCTCCCACAACGAGTCATTCTGGACATTCTCATGCAAAGAGAGTTGTTCTGTTCACTCTCCTCACGCACTTCTTGGGGATTTCCCTCCATCATTTTGTTTATCCTCACGCATAGATCAGAAATGGGTATGGGTTTCCTCACGTAGGGGTTGGAAGAGTGTGATCTCATGCAGTGATCTGGAAGATCATCTTGAAAGGCATGGTTCTGCTGTTTATATGTTTTCCCTATCAATGCTAGGAATCCATCGTCTTCCCCACCTACGGACTATGTAAGGTTCCTGTTGTTTCATTATGGGATTGTGTTGTTGATCTCTCCCTGGGTTTTGGTTGCTGTGTGTAAACAATATCTTGTGGGGTTGCTTCTAAGTTGTTTTGGCCATACTAGGGCTAAGAACAACTCTAAATCATCTTGTCAAATCTGAGTTGTGTTCACCCTTTCATTTGGGTTGTCACCCTATTGTCTTTATCTTCTTGACAGAGCTATGAATAGTTTGTTTTACTATGGTATGCAGTGGTTGGTATTTGAACTATTGAGAGTAGAATTAGAGGCTGGGTATGCTTGAGAAAACTCATTTTTAGAGCCACTTAGACAGAGTTAGACTATTGGCTTTCTTCTCCACAACCCTTGAAGAGTATTGGAAAGGGAAGTGAGGGTCTGAGGGACTATGAAGCGAAGAAAGGACCGATTCCTGGTGTTGGGTGTGTGGATGTCTTAGAAGTCAAGATAAATCTTGTGTAGGCATCCTTAGCTCTCCATTGGGGCCACCAGCTTAGCATTTAGCCTTTCTTCACTCCTTGATGGCCTGATAAACCCTACTGCATGGGCTTGGCTAATTTGTGTACCTTGGCTATGTGTAAACCTGCTTTGACCCTTATTCTTTGAGGAATCATGCCCAGCTCGGGGGTGGTAGTGTTGCTGAGATATTGATGTGCATGCTGGCCTATGGTTGGGTGGAACGTTGCAATGATGTAGCTGTTTGCGGGATGAATTTTATTTAATATGAATATTCTTGACTATTCCATCTCTGCCTTTATATTTACTAATTAATGAATATGATGAACATGTGGCATGCTTGAATGAATGTATGATTTCTTTCACTATGTATAAGAAGGATTATGTATCTTAGTATGTTTTATGTTTTTAGTTTTTATATTTGAGCATTATATGCCTGCTCATGTTCATGGGGATATTTTTCTGGAGGTTTTTGTTTGTTTGGTAGCATCCTCCTTGCCAGTCAGAGGGTCGAGAATGTTACAGTATGGTATCAGAGCCAAAGGTTGCAGCATGGGCCTGAATGGGCCATGAAGATGTAGTGACAGAGCTTATGTTGCAGCATTTGGGCCTCAAAGGGCCATGAGAAATAATTAACAGAGGTAGGGTGCCTACTTCCCAGAAGAAACTAGGAAAATTCACAAAAAAATTCTAAGTGTCAGAATTATCGGCTCATCGGAAAACTTACTGAGAAGTTCTTCCGATACAGCAGAAGAGCTAGTCTGAAGGTCACCCAATGACAGACAAACAGCCTTGGTTGTGGAAAATTTTCTAAGTGCTTGGCCATCAGCACATCAGAAAACTTAGACAGATGGACCTCTGATGCAGACCCTGGCAGCAACGAAATTAGTTAGATGGATCGGCGATGATTAGTTGATCACATCGCCGATGCTTAGTTGATTTTGTGTCCGCTGTTGCGGCTGGTTATAGGACTAACCTTCCGATGGGTAGAATCCATGACTACTGATGCCATAGTGACCAAAGGTTCTGACTGCCAATAGGCTTGTGGCCATGGAAGACACAGAAGGACTGTTGGCCATCGTTGCAGAAACCAAGACGACTAGCCACCTGATGCACAGATCACCCGACTGCCAACGCAGCAGAAAATTTCTGAATTTTTTTTTTAAAGAACGGGATCATCGGCGATTGGAAAAGGATATTTGTTGACATCGCCGATGAATAGTTTTTGACATCGTTGATGATTAGTTGATGGCATAGCCGCAACGTCGGAAAATATTTAAGGAAATAGCAGACACGGCGGTGGGCTCCTGAAGTCATTTTCGTCGAAATTTTAATAAATGCTGAATGCATAAGAGAAACTTAGTTGATGAGATCGCTAAAATGATGGTAGATATTAGTGGATTGATCACAAAAATTTGAAGACGTAAGCACCAAAACGTTGGCAAAAAGGACAGGAAGTTAGTTCGTGAAGCCGCTGACAGCGGCGGCGGAAAGAAGATTAAAGACGAAATTTTGAAAACATTTCTAAGTATTTTGACCATCGACGATCAGAGAAGATCAGTCAAAGGGATAGGAAAAAATTATATGATGGCACTGCCGAAACACCGGCTCATTTAGTCAAACGGACCCCCGATAAAGGCCATCAGCATCGATGGAAGATAGAGGACAAAAGCATCAATGCAAGGGAGAAGGAAGAAGAAAAGTTTGAAAATTTGAAGTACGAGAATGTCATTGAGATTTAGTTGATAGAAGTATTGATAGATAGATGAAGAAGGTGTCGATGATGTGACGGTAGAGATATCTCGAAGACCGCCTAAATGACAATGAATTTAGTTGTTTGAAGAGCCGATGCGACAACATGCAAGGGAAGAAAAACTCTAAAATTTCTCTAAGTGTAGAAAGCATCAAAAAAGGTTAGTGGATCCGCTAGCCAATGAGTGTCCACGAAACCCACAGTGGGATTACCACCCACAGTTGTGGATGTCTATGAGACTAACTGTCTGATGCAGCAGTTGCTAGTCGCTCCGACAGCCGACACAGCAGAAAAATTTCCAAATTTTTTTTAATGCATGAGATCATCAGTGAAACTTAGTTGAAGGAAGAGCCGATGCAAAGAAGAAAAATTTCAACAATTTTTCTAAGTGTCGAACCCATCGGCGATCGGCGAATGATAGATGATTAGAGCGTCGATCGGTGAAAGATAGTTGATTGAGCATCCACCATTCTAGCCTTTTAGTAGACTACCCTTCTGATGGATAGTTGTTCCAACCACCGATTGAAAATTTTTAATTGATCATACCACCGATTGGGAAAAGTTAGTAGATGGAGAACCGTCGTTGTGAACGCCTAAGAGACTAACCGTATGATGAAATAGCGTAGCCAATCGTCGACATATCGGAGGCAAGTTGCTTTCTGGTCGCCACAATGATGGGAATTTTAGTGAATTGGATCCCCGATGCCATGGAGAAAATTAGTGGTTCTGACCATCGACAGAGTTATGGCCATGGAAACTCCAGTTAGTTTGCTTCCCGCCATTGTGGAGGCTTCGAGAACTAGCCATCTGATGGGTAGAGGATGTGATTGCCGACATAATGGCATCGTTGATAAAGATCAAAAGATTACAGTTAATGGGACCACCGATCGGAAAATTTAAGGCCTGTGGAACTGCCATTGCATACATCTATGGGACTAAATGTCCGATACCTCAGTAAGATGTCGTCCCGACCACCAATGCGGTAAGATTTAATGGTTCCAATCGCCAATTAAGTTCATAGGGTTAGATGATTACAGACTCAACACAACAGAGAAAATTAGTGGTTCTGGCAGCCAAAATTCCAGAAGGAAATAGATGAATAGGCCGTCGATAAGTGCAGAGAAAATTAGAGATTTTTTCTGCCAAAACGTCAAAAACTTAGTTGGAAAGAGATCTGACTGGAGGAACATGAATTTTGAGTTTTTCAAAGTGGGTTTTTCAACGATTTCAACAGATTCAGTGAAATTCTTAGCAGGATTTCAGGGATGAAAAAGAGAAGAAATTCTAGAAGGCTAAAGTTATCATTTCAGACCCAAGATATAGTTGTATGTTTTTCCTAAAATTGGTGAAAGTCATCATGTCAGAAGTAGTGCGGTTTTCACACCCGAGGTCAGAATGAAGCATGTGGATAGGCATTGGAAATCTTATCTAGCAAGGAACAAGGAGGGATCTCTAGAGTTCAAATGAGGTGCTGCAAAGTACTAGTGGCTGTCAATATGGAAAATCCAGCTGTTGTGTGGAAGAGGAGTTCCATGCAAAGATGAAGGATTTGAAAAGGGAAAATTCCTTAAACCCTGTCTTGCTAATTATAATTACATTAATAAGTTTCATACATGAAATGTATGAAGATATACCTTGCATGCATAGGATATTACATGTTGGTAAGAGTAGTGAGAATTATACATTTATAATGAACCACTAATGGTAATTATTGTATTGGTGGTGGCATTAGTGGGAAAACCAATGACAACCTGGACATGGATGAATATGTTGCTCATGCTGATGAATGTGACCAGAAACCCTATGAAGAAAGGGATAAGGTAACAAGGCCAGAATCAAAAGTTTGTGAGGAAATTTTGCAATCTCCTACAAAGGACCAGCCAAACTGGTAATTTCAAGGGTGTAAGTAGGACCCATGAAGGTAAGAGTTTAATTATGACAATTGCATGGAGCGGTAAAAGCAAGAGGTCTCATACCATGTGGGTATTTGAATTTTATACTGCATTCATAGAGAAATGTATCATGCATGTATTATGTCATTATGAGCTTAGTAGCTAAGGAAAGTAAGCACTGATTATGTTGATTATAGTCATGTATACTATATGAAGTAGTCATGGTTGGGCCATGCATGGTATGTTTCAATGCATAGTATTCCTGAATCGATGCAAGGTAGCATTGAGTGGGTATGCATTAAAATATTTTATAAATCTTGCAATTATGCATTGAATGGATGCATATGAAAAGTATGAGTAAATATTGTAGATATGCATACATAAGTATGGGTGCAAATGTTGTGATACAATGCATGAATGCATAGAGATAGTGCATGAGTTATTATGAATAACTAATGGTTCGAATTATGAATTGATGACAATTCTGGAACCATTTCAAGAGTTGTTATGAATGCAGGATGGTAAATGCATGAATAGGGTAGTCAGGATCAATTGGCTACTGGAAATGCTTTATGGAAGGGAAAAGTGATAGAAATGATATGCTTGTGAAGTAATAAGTATCTAAACCTTTCAGTTAAATTACATAAATGAGGGGATTGTACCTTGTAATTTAAAGTATGATAACGATAGCGTGAAGTAAATGAGTTTTGGTAGTATTGGTGTGTTTAACAGCTGGAAGTATTTGAATTTTATAAATTCTGAAAATAGTTTAGTGATGGTTGCAGCAATGAAAAGGTTATATGCATCAATACTTACTAAGTGTTTGGCTGACTGAGGTTCAGGTTTCGAGTAGATTGTTTGGGGCATGGCAATTTGGGTAAGACCATGACAAAGGCCGAAATCTACCATGTGAAAGAACCAAACCTTATGAGAAGAGTCTCATGGCTGTGAAAATAGTTTGTATGCATGATGGGTTATTAAATTTGAATTGTGAGTTTTGGAATTTAAGAAATTTCTGACAACTACTAATCAGTATTGGATTGCATAAGATTGTGTTAGGTGGATGCATTGTAAGTGGGTATTCATGTTATGCCAGTAAGCATAAAATTATAATGGGCATAGTAGTGCTGCTTACAAGAGACCCACAATTGAGGATCACCTCATTGCTAAGAAAATCAATTTCTGTAGTAAACAGAGTTGTAAATTATCATTGAATTTAATAACTAATGTCATTGCTTGGTTATGAAACAATCAAATTTGGATTGTATTATCAGATAATGATTGACTGTTTGGCTATTCAATGAATGTACCAAGGGTACACACTACAGGAAGATCATGTGTGATGGCCTCCAGGAGCCAAAATTCATGGGAAGTTTTTCCCTTATATTGGAAATGGGTTTCGGGTGAAACTCCATTGGACATTTTGGAAATGTCCCATCTGCACTGCATGTTTGGTAAGCAACAAGAGTGAGATGGTATATATTATGTCGGTAAGACATGTGTGGATATGGAATGTGAAACGCGTTGGGATGGAAAACCGAGGGACTGTTAACTCACAGAAGGGAGTCCCCATTCCTCCTTAATGAAGGAATATTGCATCGGCAAATGGATAATTGTTATGTAACCCTAGCTAAGAATATGCATGTCCAATTGTTGAATTCAATATGCAGAACATGTTTTGATTTTATTTCCATTATGACCAATTGCTTTAGTATGAATAGTGCCTACATGGCACACACCAGAAAATGGTGCACACTTTCCCAATGTCAGATCATGGAAGGGTTTTTCGACATTGATTAGACCCTAGGGAGTGGACACACTCCTAGTGTCTCAATACTTGATAGTGAATGATGTGAAGTATGATTACAATTTTAGAGCAATAACGCTAATGAATATGCTTATATTTCTTGTGTTGTCAGGCTAAATAGATGTAGTCTGGTATTGTACACTAAATGGACAATGGCTTGAGCTCATCCTACCTTCTACTAAAGAGCACAGAGAAGGAGAAATTCCTGAGGGACTGTCAACTCAGAGAAGGGAGTGGTCTCTTGTGTGATATGGGGTAGTGGAATTAGAGCTCACTATTGGAAATGAAAATTGGAAATGGTCGTTTATTGTTGATATAAGTGCATGTGTTATTGTTGATGGCTTGATAAACCCAAGTGTGTTGGCTTGGATGATGATTGGTTGTTGATATAAGTGTATTGTTGAGATAATTACAGGAGATTTGTTGACGGTCTGATAAACCCAACTGAAGGTTGGCTTGACTGTGCCGTATATATATATATATATATATATATATATATATATATATATAAAGGATGTTGTGAAGCAGCCTTCATGCTAGCCTAACATCCAAATCCATAGGCAATCCCAAGGCTTGCAAAGCAAAGCAGGATCCTGTGGACCAACGAGGAAACGCACAATACAGATAAGTATTGGATTATTTTGCAATTTCTTGCTTATGAATATACATGTGTATATGATTTTGTTATGATGTTTTAAGCTATTGTTTAGGAGATAAAAACCATTGAGAATAAACTAAACATGTGAATCTATTCAATGTTTGAATATAGGTATCACTGGGAGCGAGGACTATGGGACCATCCTAGGGGTGCATGTGGACATGTGGCTGTCCTAAAGAGCTTAGAATGAGTAGTAATGAGAAAAGGTGCTAGTGAGGCTGTGAAGGTCCTAGCAGCCGAGACAAACCATGTGGGGAGGCTCCATGGTTGAGAGGTCTCAAATGGACCAGAGACACTAAGTGTAACGACCAAGAGGGATTGGTCCAACATTCACGGTGAAGTGAAAGATACTGACAGCATGAAAATCCATAGTGGTGGTGTGGGTTCCAGGATGGAATAAAACAAAGGGGAAAAACTCTTGCTACTCTCTGTTTCCCTTTTCTATATATATATATATATATATATCCATTGTGAAAACACAAGATTGTTTAATGCATGTATGACTAAAAATGGAATGTGTGTATTTTCTTAAAGTAAATTGTGAGTGCTGGAATGGTTAATTCCCTGCCCAACAATGGACATGAATGAGCTCATGTGCCTGTTGGGAAGGCATGAAAAATATGAAAGTATCGTTGATGAAACTTGGACTTTCATGCCAGTTGGGCAATTAATTGAGTGATATTAATTCTAATATTATGCTTGGTCTAACCTAATTTCAATGATGCATTTCATAGGTGAGAAAGGAGAAATCCAGTGGTGCACATTGATCATCGTAGCAGACCAAAAGTTGTTGGACTTGGCTGGAAGTCTCCTTCAAAGATTTCTAGGACCCAAGAGAATCTTGGAGAGATGCTCAAGATACAGAAAAGGCGGAATGAGATGAACCACCAGATTTTGCAAGACTCTATTGGTTTGCAAAAGGAGGTGAAAAGCCTTCTGGGAGCAATCGGCAAGGGAAAGGAAAGTGGATCAATGATGGGACATTCGTCCAAGTGATCCATTAAGAAATGTTCTAGGCATGAAGACTCAAAGGAAATTGAGCACGTAAAGATGAAGCAACCAACGAAATGTTGGAAATACGGAGGACATCATTTACGCCTGGACTACCCAATGAGGGAACATAAAGAGGGCAACAGCCACAAAGTTCCTAGACTTTAGGATAAGCTGAAGGATGAGAACCAGTAGGAGAATTTCATGGAATCCGAGGGGCTTGGTCCTGAATGTTCAAAGTAAAAAATTGAACATGGGACGGATCTGCAAAATTTTGAAATTTTGAACGTGCAAATGGTATATGTAATCCTATGTATTGGAACACCGAGGACGGTGTTATTCCAAGGGGGAGGGGATTGTAACACCCTATTTTTGAAGTTGGAATTGAAATATACATGATGTATATTTTGTAATTAATCGTGGTGTGGAGCTAAAGCCAAAAGTTCCACCATCAATTTGGTTGTGTATGTTTCAGCAATAGGGATCATTGTCGATGGTATGTCATGCTATCTGGAACATTATAGTTTTGGCATCACATAAATATGGACATCAAATAAAATAAACCTACAGCCAACTACGATGGTGCAACGTTAAATGAAAAGGGCATTATTCCTAAGGTCAAGGGGGGGGGTTGTCTAAACCGTGGGAGCCATTGGGGGTTTGCCATGTGTCGACCACCCACTAAAATTCTCTTATTCGATTAGTTGGGAGTAGTTATGGCTAGGGAGTGGTGGGTGGTAGGAATACCAATCCATGCCCCACATACACTACACCAACAAGCTCGCTCTTCATCATGCGAAGGGCAAGGGGACGGTCACCATTCACCCCACTCTCCCATGATCCCACTTCTTTGGATGTTTTGGTCTTGCTCACACACACGTAGGGTTCTAGTTTTCCTCCCATCATGACTCATTCTAGACATCCTCACGCAAAGAGAGTTGTTTTTTTCACTCTCCGCATGCACCTCTTGGGGATTTCCCTCCATCATTTTGTTTATCCTCACGCACAGATCGGAAATGGGTATGGGTTTCCTCAGGTATGGGTTGGAAGACTGTGATATCGTGTGACAAGATGGAAGATCAGCCTGAAAGGCACAATTCTATTATTTATATGTTTTCCCTATCAATTCTAGGAATCCATCTTCTTCCCCACCTGTGGACTGTGTAAGGTTCCCGTTGTTTCATTATGGGAATAGGTTGTTGATGTCTCCCTACATTTTTGTTGCTGCATGTGCACAATATCTTGTCGAGTTCCTTCTGAGTTGTTTTGGCCATGTTAGGGCCAAGAACAACTCTAAATCTTCTTGTCTGATCTGAGTTGTGTTCACCCTTTCATTTGGGTTGTCACCCTGTTGTCTTTATCTTCTTCATAGAGCTATGAACTATTTTTTTTACTACAGTATGCAGTGGTTGGCCTTCGTAATGTTTAGAGTAGGATTAGAGGTTGGGTATGCTTGATAAAACTAGTGTTTGGAGCCACTGAGATAGAATTAGACTGTTGGATTTCTTCTCCACAACCCTTGAAGAGTATTGGAAAGGGAAGTCAGGGCTTGAGGGATTGTGAAGTAGAGAAAGGACTGATTCATTGTGCTGGGCATGTGGATGTCTTAGAATTCATGCTAACTCTTGTGTAGGAATCCTTAGCTCTCCATTGAGGCCAACAGCTCGGTATTTATCCTTTCTTCACTCCTTGACGGCCTGATAAACCCTGCTACGTGGGCTTGGCTGATTTGTGTACCTTGGCTATGTGTAAGCCTGCTTTGACCCTTATTCCTTGAGGAATCATGCCCAGCTTGGGGGTGGCAGTGTTGCTGAGAGATTCATGAGCACTCTAGCCTATGGTTGGGTGGAACGTTGCAGCAACGTAGCTAGTTGCGGGATGAATTATGTTTAAGATGAGTATTCTTAACTATTCCATCTTTGCCTCTATATTTACTGATTAATGAATATGATGAACATGTGGTATGCTTGAATGAATGTGTGTTTGCTTCTGCTATGTATAAGAAGGATTATGCATCTTAGTATGTTTTATGTTTTTAGTTTTTATATTTCAACATTATATGCCTATTCATCTTCATGGGGCTATTTTCCCAGAGGTTTTTTTTTGTTTGGTAGTGTCCTCCTCGTTGGTCAGAGGGTCGGGGATGTTACATTTCCTCTCTTCATCTGATTCATTTTCTTTGGTTCCATGGGCATGGAACTTTTCATTCTTCTTCTTGAAGTTGTTTTTTTTAAGTGGAAAATGTTTGGAGATCTGTCCTAACTCATGACATGTATAGAATTCATAATATGAGTAATCATTCTTAAACTTCTTACCTCTTTTGAATTCTTCTTATCTACTTTCTGGGAAATCCTTGATCCTTCCTTTTATTTCTTTCATTCTTTGTATACACACCTAGAGCTAGAGCTTGATATTCATCTTCTTTTAACTTTTCTTCTCTATTTGCTAACCTTCCTTCTTCTTGTACACATTCCTCCCATAGATTGTTGAATTGGGTTAGCTTTCTTCTAGCACATATTCCTCTGATGAAGGAATCCCATTCACTTGGAATACCATTTAGAGTGGTCATCACAACTTCATATTCTTCTACTATTTTTCCAATGTATTCTAATTGTTCTTTAATTTGAGATACTCTAGAGAAGTATGACTACATGGTTTCTTCCTTTTTCATCTTCACACCCTTGAGTTGGTTTCTCAAGATCATGCTTGTGTTGGTGTTTTTACCTTCAAACATATTGGTTAGTGCATCAAATATTTCCTTTGGAGTATTCTTTGAGGACACTTGGGAGAGAAAATGATCCTTAATAGAGTTATCTATGATCCTCTTGACTTTAATAATATCCTTCTTTTTCTTGGATTTTTCCTCTTCTCCCTCTAGTTCGTTGACCTCTTCTTTGATGTATCCATCTAGGTCATTATTTTCAAGGATGAGCATAACACTATACTTCCATGCTATGAAATTCTCTACTCCCTCAATATTTTCATATAGCTTGGCACTGTTTGTCATCTTTAATGAATGAGAACATCAAGCGAAAAGATAATAGATAGTCCTTACCAGTTTGAGGACTTTTTATGGAACCATCTTCATGATGACCTAGTAGGGTTTGAGTAGAAAACCCTAATTTTCCAACTGAGATTACTTGCAGATCTGAGAGGATGAAAAGAACCTCCCCAAGGATAGATAGAATGTATCTTGATTTTCTAGAATCTGAGGATGGAACCTTCAAAATTTGATGCCCTAGTTTCTCTTGACAGTAGTGGTAGGTCAAAAACTAAAAATCCTCTGAATGAAAATTGCTTCAACAGAAAGATGCGCCCTCCTAAGGAGAGTTGAATGGACCTTAAGTTTTTGGCTGATATGTGGAGGAATGTCTCTGTAAAGTGAACCCTATATTGTTGGATTGTATGATGAGTTATTTCACAATGTCTTCTTTCAGGTTATCTCTAGTACCATGTTAAGTTTTTCTTTTCTTTTCAAATAGAACAAAGGATCACTGAAAGAATAAGAAGCATAGAAAAACAAAAAGAGAACAAAAATATTTATACTGGGGGACCCTCATGGGGAATAAAAACCAGTAAAACTTCATCTATATATACCTCACCCAAGTACAGTGTAAGACCCAAAGAATAATACTAGACCTCTTCCTCTCCTCCAAATGGATTGTTTCTTCTCTCTTTAGCGCAACTGCTTCAGTTCTATAAGTGTCAAAATTAGGGAGGTCCCTCCCCTATTTATATTTATCATTGGAGAATCCTAGTAACCTAACATGTCTGATTTATTCTCCCAATCAGGGCTGACTTTCCTTGGAATAATCAAAATTACATTTTAATAATACTTTTGTGGGTACTACTGAACCGACTTTACAACAGAGTTTTTACCTCAAGAATATGCATGACAAATTACATTAATGTCATCCCTAATCATAGGAAAATCATCGATGGAAGGGTTAATAACAATAATAATACAAAATATAATATCTTTCGATGTTACATTTCTTTAACATAGAGGTGGTTTTCTAGGTGATTTCGACTAACCATTTTCTACAATTTTTTTTTCTTATTTTCTACTCAAGCATCGATATTTAGTCACAAATTATAATGGCTATAATCTGATCAAAATAGTCGGTTAGAATGCATCTAGAAGAAATGATGATGAAAATGTCCTTCTGGGTAAAATATCTCAAAGAGTTGGTTGAAACTATCAATGGTAGATAGAATGAGTAGAGCAATAAGCAGGAAGAACTCACCTTGATTGTAAATGAATATGTAGAAAAAAATCAAAACAATACATATCCTCACTTAAAAGCATGACAAAGCCATTTAAAAAATGCTAAGCCTGGATAAAATGTTTGGGGAACCCATTGTCACTACCCACTATGTCGTGTTAGAGAACTTGGTCAACCAGGATTAGCCAGCCGCCATATTTTGTCATGTTGTTTTTTTTTCTCTCTATACTTTCTTCAGCTTGGTATTTTGTATGTTTTTATAGCCCTATTATAGAATGTTTATTTAGTTTTTATATTTTAAAACTACATGGAATGAAAATTCAAGGCTGAACCTCATTAGTTTTGTTTTTGATATATTGTAACTTGTTGTGTTTATTCGGGTTGTTATGGATATGTATCATTAAAGGGAGAGGCATACAAATAATGCTCGACAAAAAATGGCCATAACCATATAAAATGTTTCAGTAAGAAAACAAATTATACAGTATGATTTTCATGTAAGAGATATCAACATGTAGAACACCCTCGCACTACATAGGAACATAGATAACCATAAATTGCTAAAAACAACCGCAAATCACTGCAAATGCTCCATAATTACATAAAAATTTAAACAAAAATAGTTGAACACATAAACAAGATCCATGATAATATCGAAGTTGCATAAGCGTAGATAAATAATAGCCAAAAATGGATTAACAAAGTTCTAAACAAGATTAAATATCTTAATTTATTTTTAATACTCATTAAATAGTTATTTAAGCACCTTTATTAACGTTTTGATGGTTTAATTCCATATCCTGACATTAGCATGCATATTTCAACATTTTAGGCATTGACAAGTTGGGTGGATTATTGATGTTGTTTTATTTTTTTCCAGTGTTGACTTTTGAATTTCGATGTTCTTACTTCGAAATCAATGACAAAATTTCTTGGAAGGCCCTCCGAACATTGTGATTCGTTGTAAAATTAAGTCTTCATTTTTTAAAAAGAATACACATAATTAATAATGAGAGAACATGAATCCGCATAGAAACACATTTAAGGTAGACACACAATGTTTACGTACAAAACCCAAAACCAAGAAAAACTGCCATAATAGATCTATTACCTCCCTTAACCTAAATGAACCAAGCCAAGCCAATTGAGATACCCACCATTCACCTCTAGTAAAATTTATAATGGATCCTCCTCAACCCTTATAAATAATTCCTTACATGCAATACCATGGGACAATACCATGGAACACCAAATATCATAGAAAATACCATTGGACACAAAATACCATGGGCCCAGAAACATGTGGTAAAACTAAACCACCTTTGACTTGTTTCTAAGTCAAGGTTGACCATAAAAATCCCCCCTTTAAACTTTACTGGGAGTAATCACCAACCGTCCTCAAAGTCTTACTGAGGAATCTCACATGAACCCCCTATCATCGAGGTCTATCTGTTAGGATTAATTAATCCTCCTTTGTCCAATATAGTCTATTTGGTCATTTTTCCGAATTTAGGAAGTGATTATCACTTAGCTAGAGTATGGGGGACACACATAGGGGTTATCTTCCACTTGTTTCATGTAAATGTGTGATTTTTTGTACCTCTGGGACCAATCCCTACTTTATACGAGCCCACTCTAAGTGCCACCAACAACCTCCATCAATTGTTTTTGGTAGGTAAGCAGTTATGTTGAGTTGTCCTCAAATTACAATCAGTTAGATCACTTTTAGTTAGCCTAGATCCAGTTTTTCATGCAGGAAAGGAGTGTGGTGCCATTTATCTACCTACCTCATTAATTAACTCATTTAGACATCTAGACTTAAACTAGTGAGATCCAGTAGTGATTTAGACACACTAAGTTAGATAATCAATCAGTTAGAACTGATATATTCCAATCCTATCTTTAGCATTCTATTTGTATTTATTGTATGATAATTGTATTATTGGTTAATGAGTGAAGATTAATTTTATGATTATCTGAGCAATTCTTGTTCGATTTATCTGAAATTGGTGGCATGAATTTCCTTTTCAAGGCACATTCTCTTTGATTATTCCACTGCATAATTCCCTTCCTACAACTTTCATATTTTCCTGTATATCAATGGTTTAAAATTTTACCATGGAGTCAGAGCTTTGTTCAGGCTAGCATAAAACCTTTTATGATCTCCGTTATGAACTAGAAGCATGATCTTCCACATAATTCCTACAATTATTTCCTTGCTAACTATGGATTATGTCCATAGAAGTCTCCGCATGTGTGACAGGTTCTGAAAAGGTGCACATATCGAGGTGTAAAGGTTTGGGATGACATATGGTTGCGAATTGGTTTGTTTTGCAGTGATATTTTGCAGGTACCTAGGTAGATTTTGACAGATTTGACTGATCAACATACAAAATAATGGGGAATTATTCTGCTCATATGCTCATAATCCTTAAACCCTTCAATCACATTGATTGGAGGGAACAGATGCATATTTTCTTGTGCAACAAGGTACTATTTAGGATGACAATACGAATAGAAGTTGAGCCCCAGTAGTATGTTGATAAATTCAAGTTTCTTAACTGGCTTCATGTTCATTCACATATACCAGGATCTTCTGTTTCGCCTTGAGGGACTCAGAACACCAAAGGAAGCATGGGACAATATTGAATCTTTGTTTGGAAAACAAGATGATCTTAGAGGCCATATCTTGAAGAATGAAGTACTTGTACTACAACCTAGTAGTTTCGAGAATAATCAACAATTCTTTTCAAAATACAAAGTTATAGTACTACAATGCAAACAATGCAGGATAGAAAGGAAATATGAGTAGCTTGTGTTTTCAATTTTGAGCAAGCTTGGATTAGAATTCCTAGTCTTTGTCTCTACTTTTCATTCTAGAAGAGTTTCCATTCCAAATTGGAATATTCCTTCTCTAGATTAGTTTGAAAAGTCTTTGATCCAAGAACACGACAAATTGATTCAAATGGGAGTTATTCAAACATCCAAGAATCTAGCACTCTTAGCTGGGGACTATAGAAGTGCACAAGAAAGAGGAAAGAAAAATGGGAAGGAGACCAAAAACATTGATTCTAATCCAAAGGAGAATCAAAATTCTTCAGGTGGAGCCTCAGGTTCCAAGAAAAAGAATAATTTCAAGAAGGCTAAATGTCCCTATTGTATGGTAGGATTTCATCTAGAGAGGTGGTGCATGAAGAAGATGATTGACCAATTGAAAAATATCCTTGAACAGGACAATATCTCCCTTCCACAACATGTAGAGATCTATGAACATGGAGAGTATACTGAAGAATATGAGAGGTTCCATGCTTTGAATGCAGGATTCACTCAATCAAATGTTTATCTAATTAATTCAGGAGAATCCAACCAAATGATTTCCTCCAATAATCCTTCACTACTATGGATCTCTCAGGAGGACGTAGCATTCATATGGGGCATAATTCATAGATCTCATATGTTGGGATAATTTGTATTATAATCCATCATGGAAATTTCAATAATGTACCATGTGTTTCGTCTCTTATAGTAAATTTGTTATATGTTTGTCAGATGACATACACTAGCTCACCAAAGCAAGTTGTATTTGATATAGACTTAATGGAGATCTCAGATATCTCAATTGAGAAGAGTATAGCGAAGGTTGTTGTAAACCATGCCTCCAAGGAATATGAATTCTCACACTTTTTTCCATACTCGGCTCCAGTACAATCTCAGCAGCCATTCAAAATGGAAGGTAAAAAGTCTCTTTCATCTTCATTTGCAGATAATGATATGTTGTCTAATATTTCAGTTTTAGAAGATGAGGAAAAAGATCAACATGATCTTGATATTGATATTGTACATCAATATTATCTAGATCCAGATCCAACACCTATTCCAAATCAAAAGCCTAAATGGGATGAAACGCTCATTGGAGCATCTAGGAATGTTGCTGGGGATCTAGATGATAGAAGAAGAACGAGGTACCCGCATCAAAATGAATATGTTGCACTCACTCACACAGCTTCACTACCTATAGAGTGGTGCAACAAACTTACAAAGAGAGGATACTTGATGTTGAATATTGATCCACAATTTGGCCCACTGATGAATAAAATGGATCATTCCATTCCTCCTCTAGAAAGAAGAGACAAAAGAAAAATTCAACAGATCAAAAGAATATGGAAAGATTCACATGCACAGTCCCTGTATATTGATGCACAAAAGAACCAAGTTCTTGTATTACTTCTCCACAAAGTTGCATATTGTAGCAATTTTTTCACAATTTTTTGCTCAAAGAGAAAAAATTTATCGTAAGTATGGAAGCTTGTTTCCTGATTCTTGCTTATTTTTAGGAGGTGCATCTCCCATGAGTTTTTCCCCATTTTCCTTATTTTATTAAGCAGTAATTTATTCATTTATATTGTATGGGTGAATTTCATCCTAGTTTCCATGGCCCAAGTTGTCCAAAGTTAAGATTAAGGGGGGGTATTAGGATTGATTAATCCTCCTTTCTATAATATAGTATATTTGGTCATTTTTCCTAACTTAGGAAGTCATTAGCACTTAGCTAAAGTATGGGGGACACACCTAAAGGTCATATTCCACTTGATACATGTGCATGCATGAGTTGATGTGCCTTTGGGATCGATTCTTACATTATAGGATCCCACTATGAGTTCCACTGGTAGCCTCCATCAGTTGGTTGTGGTAGGTAAGCAGTTATACTGAGTTTTCATCTTGTTACAATCAGTTAGATCACTTTCGGTTAGCCTAGAATTAGTTTTGCATGCATGTATGGAGTGTGGATCCTTTTATCCACATACCTCATCGGTTAACTGATTGTAGAATGATTTAGACATATGAAGTTAAACTAGATCTCCAACAATGATTTAGAGACATTGAGTTAGCTAATCATTCAATTAGAACTGATAGATTCAAATCCTATATTTAGCATTCAAATTATATTTATTATATAATAATTTTATTATTGATTAATGAATGAATATTACTGTTGTGATTATCTGATCAATTCTTGTCCAATTTATGTGAAATTTGTGGCATCAATTTCATGTTCAGTGTACATCTCTTTGACTATTACACTGCATAATTCCCTTCCTACAACTTTCATATTTTTATGTAGATCACTAGTTCACAAATTTAACACTATCTCCCGACTTTACCGATGCGTTACCAGGGGTATGCATTCCTAACCAAGTCTTACAACTATATGCCCATTTATATCCAAACTGTTCCATAACTTTTTTTTATGTGTCTTCATGGTTACTACACCCTCACCATATGTTTCTTTGATCTCTCACTTTTCCATGCACACTTTCTTACTTGTTTTCTTCCATGCTCTTTTTATACCTGCATCCAACCTTGTCATTAACGTCCATCTAAAAAGAATCCATATACCAAATTACATGGGTCCTCAGTCATTGTAAATGCCAATTCTCTAGGAATTATCTTCACACACATCGTTCATCAATATTGTTCCCACAAATGAGATTAAACCATCTCACATTCCTCCCTTAATTGAAGAATCAACCTCTTTGATCCACATCAAGCTATGCTATGAGTACAGCTTCCACCATCGTACATACCCAGTGGCTCATTCCAAACTTGATGCAACATCCCTTCTCTATGCATAAGAGGGATAACTTGTTCTTCTATCACCGAGGGAAATTACATTCTAATCGAGAACCTAAAAAATTTGCTAGGGTGTCCAGTACCATTGAGCATGCACCCACAAATAATTCAAACAACTAGGTACAACACAATGACCATAAGTATATGCCAAGCATGGTTCTGATACCAATTATTATTATTTTATTGATCATAATACAATAATATGATAGAACAAAAAATACACATAGCAAGACATTTAAGATAGATACAAAGTTTACGTGAAAAACCCAAAACCAGGAAAAACTACCATAATAGATTTATTATCTCCCTAGACCTAAATCAACCAAGCCAATCCAAGTGAGCTAGCCACCACTCACCCCCATGCAACTTTACAATGAAGCCTCCTCAATCCTTGTAAATATTTTCTTACATAAAATACCATAGGAAAATACCATGGGCCACCAAATACCATGGAACACCAAATACCATGGAAAAATACCATTAGACACCAAATACCATGGGCCCAAAAACATTTGCTAGACCTAAATCATTTTTGGCTCATTCTTGAGTCAAGGTTAATCCTAACATTAAGATCTATGTTTGATAAAATTCCAATGGGTCCAGAAAAGAATGACTCAAGTATTACCTAGACCCACTATAAATGATGGGTTATGAACTATCACTAGAATCAACCATGCATCAAGCAACACATACTACATCAGATGGAATAATTAAATCAGTGTGTGAACATTTAAATCCCATTAAAATACACTACAAACACATACACAAAATGGGGTGGATAAAATTAGCCACCAATGATCCCCCATTCCCAACTTGTCTAGCAACAAATAATCATTTGTTACCCATAATATGTTCTAGTTTTCGGTCAGTACTCTCCCATCGACTCCTAATATCTTTCCTCACATCATGAAAGTGGTTCTTTGAATTTTTTTTGTTAAAGTTGTGCATCATTTTTATGCAGCGTGGTTTACATAATGTCACACAAATTTGGCCATCAGTGATATATAATAAGTTCTTTTTCGATATTATGTTATTGGGAGTTTGCATGATGCACTGTACTGTTTTCCTTGTGTAAGGTGTAGTGCATCACCTTTTGTTTTGTAGTCATCCAAGGATGTGATGGATTCGTTGGGTTCATGGACTCATCATGGGTTTATAAAATATACATTATAAAATGATAACAAATCACAAATTTAGGTGTTCCCTTCCGAATGGTTTGTCATGTGTTCCTCTCCCAATAGTAGGGATATGTCACGCATGGTATTTTTTAAGGATTAAATAGTATACCTAAGTATAATATTCTAGGTGATTATTTTGGATTCAAAGAATCATATATATAGGTAGGTAGGAGAATATTAAATAAGAAACATACAATTTACTATTGCAATTGTAATTTTTGGTGAATATTATAGTAAAAAAAGTATTATATGTAAATGGAGGAGACATTTGAGAGTAAAACTTCTCAGTTAGTGAATTTATTTTTTGAAAAAAAAAAATAACCAATTGGTGAAATTTCTCCCCTAATTTTTTTTCTGGATATGTGTTTCTCTCCAACAACCATTTTAATCACCGAATCTTTATTGAACTCATTATTAAACTCTATTGAATGTATATTGCAATGTGTAAGCATGTTTTTCACAACGTCTCCCCCCTAGTATTATAGCAAATCAAGGAATCCTTGATCCATTGTGTCATGGCAGATTCATCATGGATTTATTAAATCCATCTTATAAATTTATAATGGGCCGCAAATTTTGTGAAGTTTTCTACAAAGGTTTGTTCTATGATTGGTTTTGTTTAATGAAATATACTTGGTTTTAGGCATGTGGCCCAATATTTGTCTGATGTGCCTTGCTCTCATCTATTACTAGATGTGTGATACATTATCGTACAACTATAGGACACACCCATCAGTGGATCTCATCAATGTGGATCTCATCGATGTGAAAGGACCTATTCTCCTCATCTTCTCTTCAAGAATGAAATTACTAGTGTGTGAGAAAGGGCATCGTCTCCTACTTTTGCTCACTTGAATTAAGGAGCTTGATATTTTTGTTATACTATGGGAGAGAACTATACTTTGTAATGTCCTTTTCTTGAAGGAAATTTAAAGCGTTGACCTTGTAGGAGAGAAGGGATTTAAAAATGAATTAAATGAACTCTCCCTAGGGAATTTTGATTAATTAATACTATGGTGGAGTGATTAGATTAAATTCCTAATTTTGGTTATTTGTATATAATTAATTATTATGGAGAATAATTAATTTGGGAAATGAGTTGTACATGTGCTAGGTGACAAGGAGGGAACATGAGTCCAAGTGATCCATGATTTGTCAACCAAAAAAGGGAAAACGAGATAAAATCAAGAAAATGCTAAAAATGAACATAGGCCAAAAAGAGAAACTGCAAGAAAATCAATTTGTCATAACAAAGATAGCAACTATCAAAAGCAGGGAAAAGAAAGACAGTTTTCAAAATATGAAATTGCAAAAAAATATGTCATTCATAAAGTAGGAAAATTTTGGTCAAGGAGGGCGCAGTTTCCAAAATAGTTGAAGGATTCAAAGTAAGGAAACTTTTCCTAAACCCTAAACTTGCTAATCTCCTCAAGGAAGGCACATTCATGGGTTAGCGTTAGGGTTTGCATGTGGCTAACTTGATCAACAGGTGGATGAATTGCTCAAAAAGTTAATAAGTATATAAATTAATGCTTCCAACTCCTTCAAAAAACTTTTGATGTTGAGTGAACCATAGATTCTTGTCTAAGTGATGTGCCTCAACTACCATGGGTGATGCACCCCAAGCTTTCCTAGTCTCTTCTATCTTCTCTTCTATTCTTTAGTGTAGCCACAGAGAGCCAAGGATAATCCATTTAAGAAAAAAATCAAGATTATATATCAGACATTAATCCTTGGAAATCGAGCTCCAATGAAGGAGACTTCAGTTATGCTCTTAGGATTGTGAGATTGGTGTCAGGTGTTCATTTCAACACTCAAATATTCACTTTTGGGAACCATTGAGGGATATCATATCCTTCAGTATATTTCCAATTTTCTCATATTCTTCTCATATTTCTGATATCTGATATACAGTAATATTTCTTCTCAAGGAGGTCGGAATACCAAATCTTATGTGAGAGAGGCATTTCAGTGCTCATTTAATGATCCTTTTGTAAGTTTTCATGTACTGACAGTGATCCAATGAAGGAAAATACTGATATATTAGTTTAATTTTGTTAAATGTAGTCCAATATACCTTTTATATCAATTATGTGAAGATATGATAATTTACACTAGTAAAATTCACCTTGTTTGCTTACCTATGCTCTTTAGCTAGTTAAAATTGACTAGTTTTACTGTTTCCAATTCCATGAGAGTTCTATATACTCAAATTTAATTCCGTAGGTTTTTGTAGGTCATACAATCACCCAAAAATCCAAGAAAACTCGTAGAACCAGAATTAGTTGAGGATGTACAATGTTTGAGAGGCATCCTCTGTGCAAGAAATATTTAGGCCAACTTTTGTTAGTTTTTGTCAAACACCCCCAAACACTTCCAAACAGTTCCATAACTGTTTACACTCACATAAATTCATATTTAATTCCTAAATAGAGACTTATAAATAACCTAATCCTTCCTTATCCTTGGTTTCTTGTAGTTGACTATTTTAGATCTCAGTTTGTGCCGGTTGGGACACCTAGAATGCTAGTAATAGAATCCATCTTGGATAATGATCGAACCATAAAAGGGCCCAACATTTAGGTTGTTATGGATTTGAAATTTAAGTCTTTAAAATTTTCTTTTGGTTTCTCTTGCTAGCCCCAGTAAGTTTCCTTGTTTTACTTGTAAAAGCTTCCCACCTGTCAACTAGTTCTCTGATTTTTTGTCATATAACAGTAAGAGTTAATATTTTAGATAGGAATTTAGCTCAAGGATATTATAGTAGTATCATAGAACTATCCTCCAGTATTGTATAAATTAATCTCTCAAATTGAATAAAGTTTCATCAATGTAATACTTTGATGATGACTACAATGAGTAGTATGAAGAGTACTGCAGACATTATGAAGAACAATAAGGGCCCTATGTTGATGGAGTCCTATAAAGAGATGAGGATGACAACTTTTATGTTTCATAAAATGATGAATTCATGAGACCTATATCTATTCATTATTATTTCTCTTGTAGAGGGATTCCAAATGAACCATGTGTTTACCTTGCAGATTATTGGTGATTGAGTGATGGAATTTTGAAGAACCTTTCTTTCCTAGAGTAATTCTCTCTTGAGATACACAAGTTATTCAAAGATCCATACTATAGGTAAATCATGGAAAGGATTGTACATATGGTGGATTAAGTGTGCAATAAAGTGGTAACTACATGTTTGCAACGTAGATCCAAAAGAGACAAAGAGGTAAAGGATAGCGGCTATGTCAATAAGAGAACCAAAGATCTTTCCATTATAGAAAAAGTAAGGAGAAGGAAGATGAGGTCCTAAAGCCATTATAAATCATTGAAAATTACCATGATCCACATAGTTATTCAATTCCTTAAGAATAATAAGAGTTCCATAAGGAGTATCATAATTCACTCCAAGGTGACTTTGAAAAAGTTGGAAATCCCCTCCTTAATGACGAGGATTGTAGAAATGAAGATAGTGCAAACAATATTATGGTGGAGCATACTTTTGATGCATATAATTATTCCACTAAAGATAGAGAAGTTTCAAGTTTCCTGGAGGAGAATAGAAATGAAGTAGAGGTCAATATTCATGAGGTGGAGTGCAAATCACTGCAAGGTGACTACATGGGAGAAGAAAGTGAAGATGAATGCACTTCCTTCTTTTTTGTGGGTGATATCCATATTACTGCTAAGGATATTGATCCATGTGAGGGAGGTGATACATATTTTGTATCAGAACCAAAATAATATTATAAATCATATTTATGGTCACCTCTTGAGCCTCATAATGAAAAATAAGATAAGGCCACCCCACTTGGGTGTGAACTAGAGAAGTTGAAGGAACAAATCATGCAAATGGATGTACACAATTTAGATATTTGTATTTCCTTATGTCATAATGAGGAGAGGTTTGACATGAGTGAGAATACAAATCCCTCTATCACCATTGTAGAGAGCTTTGAACCATCTTGTATTGCAGGTGGGAAAGTAGAAACAACGATTCATGAAGAGAAGTCCAAGTCGCTACAAGGTGATTGCAGTAAACAAGAAGGGGATGGTTTTACTCAAGAACTCCACTCATTTTCCTCACCTTTGAATATGGATGAAAATATGTCTCAAGAGGCCTTGCAACCTGTCCATGACACACATGATTCAGTGCCACGCCAGTGTTGGATAGTTACTTCATTGGAATATCAATATTCTCTTGAAGCCAAGGAAGAGATTCTGAGGAATTGTCTACAATCCAAGGTGACAACTTATTACAATTGATTTATAATATAGATGATTTTTTTGAGCTCGTTTAGGTGTTGCATGGATCATATTTGAAGGATGAAGAAAATATTTGCAAGAATATCACATGATATTTGATGACCACACAATATTCCTTGAATATCACTCAATGTACACTCGAAGAGTCCAATATGGAGATACACGAATTTCATGAGAAGCTCCAAAGATCACACTTTCCATCCTACACAACACTCATCAATCCTCACAAGGATGATTGCATTCTTGATCATATGGAGGAAACTCATGAGATGGTGTATCATGAGATGTATTTGGGTTTGCATCTTATTGAGGAGTGTGCAGAAAATCTTGATAAGAACCAAGCACTTGATCTTTCCCAGACAAAACTTGAGTTCTTTTCTACAGAAAGACTCCTCTCCATGGAAGAATCAAATGAGCTCACCTTGTTTGGATCATCTGGTGATGAAGAATATGCTGCCATAATTTTGGTGGATGATAATTGCATAGATATGAGTTTGGCTCACCATTATTTACACCACATCTTTAATCCATCCACATCATTTGGGGATGAACATGGGGTGAAATGGTTTCCCTTGTTGGTGCCACATGAGGAGCAGGAGGATCCCAAATGTTTCCAATGTTTCCATGATGAATTGATGAATGCACCACTCCCTTTATTTAAGAAATAGAGTCATCCACTTGCATTATTTGATTCCTCTATCATTCATTTGCACCTATTGAGTGGACCGAGTGGCAGATATGTGACCCACTGGAGTCATGCACTAGTTGTATGCTTGGGGGATCATAAGATTTCTCTAGATGAGCAATACTCATAGATGGAGAAGAAACATAGGAACATATTACTTCCATTTGATTCCATTCATCCAAATATGGATTGGGTGGAAGATTACATGTCACACATGGAGTCTTCTTGCAGAAATATTTCTTCTCATGATAAGTGGAATCCATCTAAGCATGAAAAATGCCAAGATAAGTTGTTGAGACATATATTTTGCACAAGGTAGCCTCTGTGGAGGAAATTCACACATTTGGATGGATGCTTGTTATACACCTGAATGGCACCTCTCCGTCCGAGTGCTAATATCCCTCATGTCGGCACACAAAAGGACACTTATGGATTGAGGTTTCCCATATTCTCTATACCTTGGATTATGATGAAGTACATTCCCTATACACCTAGCTGGTTACTTTGCCATTTTTTTCCATGTTGAGTTGTATTCGCGACTCTCTATAATGACAACTCGCGCGTCATTCACGAGTCTCCTATACAGCAAGTCATGTATCTTTGTATTCGCGGGTTGCTCTTCTATAGAGTTGCGAATCATTCGCGGGTTGCTCTATTACAGACCCGCGAATTATTTCCTCAACATTAAAACATAAAACCACGCGCTAATGGAAGATTAGTTTGCTCATTTAACTTAATCTTCTTAACTGCTACAACCTCCCTAACCTTCGAGAACTGCCTCATTTCATTCATATAAATAGAGGCCTTGGGGAGGGTGTTAGAGAAGGATACTTGAAGAGCAAAGTTATGCTGGTGGATTGTCTATAGAAATCTTTGGAGTAGAGAAACTCAGAGTCCTTTGGTGACAGAGGAGTCCTTGTTCAGACATTGGGTTGTAACCTAAACTCTTTCTATTATTGTTAATAAAGATATTACTTCTTCCATATGTGCTTCATATCTTGTAGATTGGTAAATATTTACATTTCAATATGATATATGATTTGCCTAACCTGCATCTATATATATGAATTGCTTTGTATCTCGAAGAGTGTTTATTAATAGGTGAAGGAGGAACTATCCTGGAGACTTTGGAAGTGGATCAGAGAGGAAGAAGATAGCAAGGATCAACCTTCATTTAATACAAGTAAGTCCTTCTACTTTCCTATTTCCTATTCTGTGCTTTTAGAGTCAAATTGTCTGCAAGTTATGAGTATGTTGGTAACCCCCTAGACCTAGGTTATTAGGTGAATTATCCTGTACAACAGAACTGGCAACTCCACTGGGGAAACCTAGTCTACTTTAGGTCTTTTTTTGTTCTTCCTGGCCAGTGTTTGCTTGAAGTTTGCTTGTGATTTTTATCCTGCTTCTTAGTTACTTCAGCATTTGAAAGTCTTGGGTTATTTTTCTCTTTTTTTGAGAAATTTTTATACCCATTCGCAGGTTTCCCTTCTGGACAGTCACGAATTTTGAGTTGCATTCGCAGGTTGTTCTATTGAATAGTCGCGGATCATTCGCGACTTGCACTGCTACACAGTCGCGAGTACTAATGGAAACTGGTTTTTTTGTGTGAAAGTTTGCTTGGTCTTTTTCCTGTTATAAGTCCTGTTTCCTGAGAAGATTTTCTCTAAGAGTGTTGTAGAGTTGTTTGAATGTATCAGGTGATCACATCTTAGTGATTTTGAAAGCCCTTGAGTCCCTTTTTACTTGTTTTATTTACTGTTTACATCTTGAAGTTTTTGGCTTGTTTGGGTTGTTGGTGAGAGTGCCTGAGTCTAGATCAGTGATCAGGGTCTTAGACTCTGTCTTTCCAGTCTGCTTTCTGTTAGTTATTGGTTTGCACTTGCCTGTTTAAAGTCTGCTTTGATTTTGTGTCAATGCTTGCACCCAAGCTAGGGTCCTAGCCTACTTTTCTTGCTGGTCTTTTGGTCCTGTTTGAATGTTTACGTCAGTTCGTAGCTTTTATACAGTCTATAAATATCAAGTTTACTCAAGCAGTGCATTGTAGATGCATAGTACTTTTTTTGAGTATTTTTTAAGGTGAAAAACAAAACATAGTTAATCTTTTGCATTGTAATTTTTGCATAAAGTAGTGTTTGTTTCAGTTTAAAAAATATTATCTCAGAAAAATACAAAAACATAGGCTAGTTTCTCTTATTAGGTGCTGTTAATTCATCAATACATATTTGAAAAAATGAAAAGAAGTTTATTTTATAGTGTTAGTTTGCTTTAAATGCACTTTTACTTTCATTTATTTTCTACTGAGTCAAAACACCATACATTCCATCACTACCACTTCCTTTGAGTAAAGAACAGCCCTTAAAATTAACGCATAAAATTAAAATTTATTAGTAAGCTTTTATTTTTAGGGCCTTTCACCTACTAGCTTAGGCTAGATTTGTGGGCTAGGGAGTGTAAACTTCCCACAAATTATAAACTCAGACGTAGTGGGCTATTCATTAGGTAAATCCTTGGTTCTACCATTGTATCTGGGAAGCTCCTCTCAAATGGGAATTAAGCACTAGGCCGCATGGAGGCTTGGACAGAGGGGATAACCCCCCGAATCCTTGTCAAAATGTAACCCAGGACTTTTACGCATCTGGGGATTCTATCCTAGACAGAGTTTCGGGCTTAGCTACCCTGCCCATGCATACAAGTTCGGCTTGTGACTGTCCCCCCAGACAGTAGGTATTGTTAAGGTAGCCTTAGTCTCTTGTCTTTTTAGGGCTCATACCTAGGTAAACCGGAAGGTTATTTCTGGTTCACCTTGAACGGACTTGGAAGGTAACCCTTGTGGAAAGTGTAGGAGGACAGTTGGGTGATTCCTCCGCTTGTGCCTAAGAACCCGTCAAGGACGCCAAGTAACTGTTCATCAGCTTTCTTCGGGAAATCATATCTTTATAGCCTGTTTTGATTGCTTGAGACTCTAGGATCTTTTTAGTGTATGCTCTATGGATTTGCTTGTGTTTAGTGGGACTTAGGGTGTGATTAAGTCAAATTTTTAATTTTGGAGGACCAACTTGTTAGAAGGTCAAGAAGGTTGAGAAACCTTCCTCCTCTCTCACCACTGGAACCTCCACCTTTACCCCAAAGGAGGAGATTAAGCACAGGTGGTTCTTTTGAACCAGTAGGAGTAAGTGACGTTCTTGGTGAACCAGAATTAATAGCTAACCGCTTTGACTTTGACACAGTCGAGGTAGAAGAATTGCAAGCTGACGAGTTTGCAAGAAATTATAATACCCCCTTGACTGATTTGAATGATCCAGTGATCGTGCAGGTTAGGCCTTTTAGTTCACCAGTACTAGGTGTACCTGTAGGTAGAGATATGGCTTCTGAGGGATAAAGTTCATTTTTTTTCACCTCAAAACTTCCGGTTGAAGGGGTACTACCTCCCCTGATTAGTACCCCTAGATCTAGTTTACCTTCCACACCCTTAACTCCAGCAAGCTGGGTGGTCCAACCACCGGTTTACTCGAACATAGGAAGTATGTTTGGTGATATGGCTACTAGGATTCCCAGTATGCCTACAATTCCTTCTTCCTTCCCTTACACTACCCACAGTGGTCCGATGGGATCCTCGGCCTTTGTCCAAGGATTCCCTTGGAATGGGGGGCACATACCCCCATCCAGTCCATATGTAGGTCCACCTCCTTCATATGTAGGAGTGTAGTTTGGCAGCAACACCTCTTATGGGCAAAGCTACCAAACCCCTATTTCGGTCCCATACACGAGCTCTCCCTTCTCTTTGTTTAGTGGAGGGATACCTGCTCCAGTCTTTCAGACCCCAACTTCCATGGGGACGGCCCAAACCACTTACACTGCACCTCCCACCCAAAACCCAGTGGCTTACGGATGGAACCTGTTCCAAAGCAACCTACACACTTCACAATTGGTGTCTGGGGGAAACCCCACCTTTACTTATGGGCGATCGGGGGCAAGTCCCTCTAATCCCCAAGCTAGTACCTTTAGTACACCGGCTAGGCCAAAGCTTCCTTTTCTGGCAACTTTGAACTTGCCAGACTTATCAAAATTGATGAACGATCTGGTGAGGCATGACCCTTTGTGGCCACCTGTTCCCACCAAACTGCCCTCGTACATCCCTAAGTTCGAAGGTAAGGCTGGTGAAGATCCTGGGGCACATGCCACCACCTTCCACTTATGGTGTTCTTCCAACTCATTGAATGAAGATTCAGTGAGATTAAGGCTATTCCAGAGGACCTTGATGGGCACTACAGCAAAATGGTACATTGAGCTACCTTTTGTTGCTTTTAGCAGCTTCTGGGACTTAGCTACCGCTTTCCTTAGCCACTTTCAGCTTCCAGTCCGTTACGACTTCGGAACAGACTTGTTGTCCACCTTTAGAAAAAACAAGGCAACCCACATCTCGGATCATATCCAAGAGTGGAGAAGGCAAAAGAGCCTTATCAAAGCTACCATCGCTCCTAAGTTTCTATTAGAATGGTTCCTTAAATCTTTATTACCCTATATATCTAAGGATGTCTCCACATCAGGAGTGACTAGTGAGGAAGAAGCCATACTCAGGGCCCAGCAGTTGGACTTGATTTATTCACAGTCTGGGATTTTATATGAAATCATCCCTGAGGCACCTAGGCCTTCTCATGAGGCCGAGAAACCCAAGCCTAGACCCCATGCCGATGGTGTGGTTGGGTCCGTAAACTCTCCCACGGTAGAGTCTTTGACAAAACAACTTCACCAATTGTCTGTCAAAAAGTCTACGGCGGAGGCAGCAAAGGCTTCCCCCTCCTCCCAAAGTGCAAATGTTTTTGCACAAACCTCTTCGAAGGGTAATCAGCAGCCCGGCGGGAAGAAGAAGAAAGGAAAAAAGGGAGAGGGAAACCAAAATCAAAACAAGCCAAAGCCCGCGAACAATGCTGATGGGGGAAAAAAGGAAAAGAAGAAAGTCAAGTTCCCTTGTATGTTGTGCCAAGGGGACCATCTTACTCATCTTTGTCCCCTCATGGAACAAGCTCAGAAGCTGTTACAAATGCAACCGCCAGCTGTCCTGAAGGATCTGTTTCCCCAAGGGAAGAATTCTGCTTCAGCTTCTACCGTAGCAGGGGGCAGTCAAATTGCTCCTGACCCTAATTATATCAACATGGTTAGATCCTCAACTTTGTTACAAACTAGGAACAAGAACTATGAGAAAGAGACCGATGAGAAGGGTAAAGCTGTAGTTGAATCATCCAACCCTCTCACTATAGAGAAACCTGCGGAAACAATGCCAATTATACCCAAAGGTATCTTTAAGAAGACTTTGTATAACCCAAATGCCCGAGCCGCTTCTAACTACTCAGTGGTTGAAGACTTGGCCCAGAATCCTTGTGCAATGTCAGCTTTGGAGGTGTTACAAAGTTGTCCTGCTCAGCGAAATGCCCTCTTAGCAGCTCTAGGTAGCATGGACTCTTTGAGTCTCTTAGCAAAATTTAATCTCTCAGATGTTAAAATTCACCTCCCTTATCATGTATCTTTATCGATAGATGTTGTCCATGGTGGTAATACCATTGGACGAGCGGTTGTCGATGAGGGAGCCTCTACTTGTGTTATGTCCCTGGCTTGTTGGAAAGCTCTCGGATCCCCAGAGCTGGTCCCATCAACCACTTTACTTACTGCTTTTGATGGAAGGTCTTTCCATCCACATGGTATCCTACCAGCTTTCGAGATTAAGTTGGCTGGCAAAGCAGTCTCTGTTGAAGTCGAAGTGATTGATGCTCCATTGGACTACAATTTGCTTCTGGGTAGGAATTGGACTTATGCAATGTCTGCTGTTGCATCTGCTGTCTTTCGTGTCGTGGTATTTCCACATGAGGGCAAGCTGGTCACTATTGACCAACTTGATTTTACTCGTAAAGGCCGCTTAGAGTCTAAAGATTCCACTGTGCCATTGGTTGATCAGGCCAAACCTGCTGCACAGAGCTTGGGGGCTGGACTGTATGCATCATTGATGGGCACATTCGATATTCCAGCTCCAGTCCTTTATCTCAGTTCTACTATTGTAGGGAAGTCCATTGATTCGGTGGTTGATAGGACTGATCCTTGGGTCCTCCCAACCCCTCAGGAATCGGAAGTGCCCTTGTTTGCAGTGGAAGTGGTGTATAAAGATATTACCCAAACCACTGTATATCCCATTCCAGATCCTCTTACAGTCTCGGATGATCTAGAAGAAGTTTATATGCCTGCATGGGTAGAAAACTCTTTACATTCCATAGATTGCTTAGACACTGTTTTGCCTTCAGATGAAGCTATTCTGGAAGCTATGTGTTCACGTGATAAGATATGTGAGGATCTTCATCACCGATCCTATTTCCTTCCAGAGCTAAGCAAGATAGAAAACCAAGAGTTCCATGTGAGATTGTCGGATGATGTTGATACAATCGTCAATCCTTTACCTAGGGAAGGAGTGTTTTCCAAGGGGAATATGGCAAACATTTCTGCTACTATACCGATCAACATCTCTGTAAAGCCAGATGTCATGGAAAATATCTATATAGGTGCAAGTTGCTCTCCGGAGGAGATTGCCATTTATACTTCCCTTTTCAAGGAATTCCGCGATATCTTTGCCTGTTCATATGAGGAGATGCCGGGCATTGATCCATCTATTGTTCAACATGAGATCCCAACCTATCCTGATGCTAAATTGGTTCGGAAAAAATTATGCCCCGTGAACCCGCGTAAAGCGGCGGCTGTGAAGGCAGAGGTAGAAAAGCTGTTGAAAGAAGGTTTTATATATCCCGTTGCTTTGATTGAGTGGGTGTCCAACCCAGTCCCCGTTGATAAAAAGCAAGGGGCTATTCGTGTTTGTACAGACTTTCGAGACCTTAACAAAGCCTGTCCCAAGGACAACTACCCTACACCGTTTATTGATCAAATCATAGATGCATGTGCGGGTAGTGAAGTATTTTCATTTATGGATGGTTTTTCCGGCTACAATCAAATCCAAATCAAACCGGAAGACCAGCATAAAACTGCTTTTATTTGCCCTTGGGGTACATTCGCGTATAGAAAAATGCCCTTTGTATTGAAAAATGCAGGGGCAACCTTTCAACGAGCCATCAACTTTGCTTTTCACGATATAAAAGCCATTTTCGAGCCTTACCTGGATGATCTGCCTGCTCATTCTCGCAAGAGGATCCAGCATCCAGATCATTTAAGGTTGATTTTTGAGAGATGCAGATACTATAAAATTCGCTTGAATCCCCACAAGTGTGTTTTCTGCGTCGAATCAGGTAGATTGCTTGGATTCATTGTCTCTAGTAGGGGCATACAGGTGGATCCATTAAAAGTTGAGGCCATTGTAAATCTGCCTCCTCCTCATTCACTTAGGCAACTTCAGAGTCTACAAGGAAAGTCTAACTTCCTTCGACATTTTATAGTTAAATATGCCAAGATCACAAAAGGTTTCATGCGCCTGCTTAAACAGGACACCCCATTTGTATGGGATGAAACTGCACAACTTGCGTTCGAGGCATTAAAGAAAGCCTTGTTATCGGCTCCTTTATTACGCCCGCCAGATTACTCTAAGGATTTTTTATTATATCTGGCCGCGTCGGAGTCTACCATTGAGGTAGTGCTAGTTCAAGAGGATGACAAGATCGTTGAGCATGTTGTCTATTATCTTAGCCACGCTCTGGTTGGGCCTGAGCTTAAGTACTCCCACGTCGAGAAGTTAGCCTTAGCGGCTGTTTATGCTGTACATAGGTTACGGAACTACATCTTACTGAGGACCACTACTGTAGTGGCGGATGTAAACCCTTTCCAATATGTTTTATCCCGATGCATTGTTGGGGGAAAATTCAACAAGTGGATAGTCATTCTTCAAGAGTTTGACTTGGTTTTCCAATCCGCTAAATCCAAAAAGTCCTTAGTTTTTGTGGAACTTATAGCAGAATTCCCTACGGAAGAAGATGTAGTGATTCAAGATGACTCATTCCCAGATGAGCACATCTTCCTTATATCAACCTCTGATCCTTGGTACGGAGATATTCTTATATATCTCCAGACTTTGAAGTATCCTACCTCTTACTTTAGGGAAGACCGACGCAAGTTACGTCTTCATGCAAAAAACTACCTCATAATAGGAGATACATTATATCGAAGAGGGGTAGATTCTGTCTTGCACCCCTGCCTTACTCATGAGGAAGCGGAGATTGTCCTAAATGATTCCCATAGCGGAGCGTGTGGGGGTCATTTATCTGGGTTAGCAACGGCCTAGAAGATATTACGTGCCGGGTATTTCTGGCCCACCATCTTTAAAGATTGTGTGGAAGTTGTGAAACGTTGTCATCCATGTCAGCTTTACACCAGAAAAATGCGGTTGCATCCTGCTCCCTTGTTTCCCGTCATCTCGGTAGGCCCCTTCATGAAGTGGGGGATCAATTATATGACATGCAACCCAGCCTCGGCTGGGGGGCACAAATACATCATTGTTGCTGTCGACTATTTCACAAAATGGGTAGAGGCAATGCCTACTTTCAAAGACAATGGGGAAACGGCAGCTTACTTCGTGTTTAATCAGATTATTGCTAGATTTGGTATTCCCAAAGTGATTGTCACTGACCATGGCAGTCATTTCCAAAATCACATGATGAAAGAGCTGACCACCATGCTCGGATTTCGACAAGAACACTCTTCTCCTTATTATCCGCAAGCAAATGGTCAGGTTGAGGCTGTAAACAAAACTTTAAAAACTATACTTAAACGTACTATTGATATAGCCCGTTCAAATTGGCACATCATGTTATATCCTGCTCTTTGGGCTTATCGAACCAATGTCAAAACTGCTACGGGTTTTTCCCCCTTCCAACTCGTTCACGGGGTGGAAGCTATTACGCCGATTGAATGCGGAATCCCATCCTTTCAGATAGCTATTCATGTGCTACCTGACACAACTAAGCTTGAAGAACGATTGCTCCATTTAGAACATCTTGATGAGCAACGTAGAGATGCGTTGACTGCAAATCAGGCTCATAAGAATAGGGTTAAATCTCAATATGATAAAACAGTAAAACCTCAGGTTTTCTCTGAGGGGGAACTTGTCTTGCTCTGGGACCAAGATAAGGAGCCTCTAGGGGTAGGAAAATTCAAGGCTATGTGGTTGGGACCCTATGTTGTGTCTAAAGTTTTGAGTAAAGGTGCATATGAATTAGTGGATTATGATGGGAATAAGCTACCTGAGCCTAGAAATGGGCTCTACCTGAAGAAGTATTATGCCTAGGCTTAGCATTTTTTCTTGTATATTAATGTATGTATTTTTATGTACATTAGGTTGTCAGTTTCATTTTTTATACTATCTGCTGGTTGTTGCAGATGTCTTCCGAGATGTATGTAGGTTTTGCTGATGGCGCCAGCCGTCACACTTGTAACCTGGCTTCGGCAGCATGGGTTATCTACTCCCCTTCAAGACAGCTTGTTGCCGCGGGTGGCGCTTGTCTAGGTCCTGCTTCCAATAATGTTGCTGAGTATAGGGCTGTTATTGAGCTCCTATGGGATTCCTTGTCACGAGGCATCACCCAGCTTGAGGTCCGTTTGGATTCTCAGTTGGTTGTTTCCCAGCTCAATCGAGCTTACCAGGTGCGTAATCCTACATTGTTACGTCAGTTCATGCAAATATGTTTACTGGAGAGACATTTTGAAGTTATTACTTTTAATCACATTCCAAGAAACCAAAATTCATTAACTGATGCATATGCTAATTATGTTTTGGACTGGCATCTCACAC